>CAJQUW010005857.1:150000-169024 GCA_907163375.1 Prostheceraeus crozeri | reverse complement strand
TTGTCCTCTTGGGGAAGTGGTGGAAAGTGCAGAATGAGGTATGGTTAGTTAGTACGATACACTGTAAACTGTAAACAGCCACTTATCGGACAATTTGTGAGCCACATCAGTATTTTGGCAGTTACTGCGTATTATCAGACAAATTACCTGCTTGTCAGACAATTTTTGTCTCTAAATTACGAACTAATTACAATTTTTTAGCGTTTACTGCCTATCATACTACTTATGACTGATATATACACTTTTATTGAAATTGGATGGTATCCCTGATAATTTTCAATTACAGAATATACAATGTTGTAAATAAATAGGGTTCTTTGTATACATCTTGAAGCATGGCAATAACAGGTCTGGATATTTGACGTATTGATGCCATCTTTTAATTCTGTTTTTACAATGTTTTTTACAGCTTTTAAGGGTCTATATGCTTCCCTAAAGTTGACATTGACACAGCGGGCTTGTAAAGTATCAGAGTTGTTCATGTTGCGAGTATGAATGAGTGGAGCAGAGTTAGAATCTATGTGATTAGGAGTGACCAGTTGCCATTAGCTGATGCTGAATAGTTTGATCATATTTAAACACTTTGAGTTTGAGAGACAATACTTTTAGAAAAGTAGACAGAATTGTCTGATATTTTGGCGGATCTTTTTGTACATCGGTTTTGTAAGTAGCTTTGGTATTGCACAGTTTACAGTGTATGGACCCTTTTGGACCTTCAAAATGGTCCCATGGTAATGCGGACCACATTGGCACCTTTAGTGACTCTCCGGACCTATGCCCCTTTCGTACCTTCAATACGGACGATTTTGCTTAACAGTGTATTCATCAAGACACACAAATACATAGAAAATACATAAATTAAGGCTATTTACAAAGTCTCTTTACTTAGAACTTAAAATTTGAACTGTGTTCTAACCCATAGTAAAAGAGAGGGAGCATGATGAATGAAGCAATTGAGATGAAACGGTAATCAGAGTGTTCAGGAAATGACAACTTGACAAGAAATATGCAACCTCAGTTATAATCTAGTTTATGAAATTTTGATTATTCCTTTCACTGCGACTTGAAGAATCCAATTGCATGTCTCTAATTTGTACTCAATGATTCTGTACTATATTGAATAGGTGATTTTATCCTGCCTTTGCATCATTATCATTGACTCTGGCATGCGAGAAATTTCTAATGCTTAAACCCGTATATCTTGTCTTTATTTGCAGAGCAGTAAAATTGCGTCGCGGTTTGAGGTAAGCACTAATTCAAATGACTAACAATGTTTAGGTTCAAAGTTAGTGATTGATGAGATGAATTCATCACTAAATTTTAGCCTTATCTTGTACGAAGGAAGAGAAGGTATGTTGCATTTCTGCTGCTCATCTTTAGCGGATGTTCAAGCTGTTCCCAATCGTTGGATTTGACACAATGAAAGTATTTATGACCCACAAGTATTCGCATATTGAAATGTACTTCTCTTAATAAAGTGTCTGATTTGAAACATTTTGTATGACAACTTTCACTGAATCCCATCGATTCTTAACATGCAATGAGTAGCGCCTACGTGAAGCGCCTCAATCTCGGATGTGGTATTAAGTGATTGCAGAATGCAGTCCGCCCTCCAGGTGCCTGCTTTAAAGCAGTGTCTTCCTGGCTAATTCACGCTCTCAACAGATGGTCCGGTGGCCTTGTGGTTAGAGGGTATGCTTGCACGTCCTCTAGCTCCAACGTCGCTGGTTCAAACTTACCCACGACTGATGAGGCCCAACAGGCCGAAACACGTCTCGTGATGGCTGCATCTGTTGAGATTTGATAAGTGGAGTGTTTCACGAATATGATTCTATATTTCTCCATACTGTTCGGGATGTCTTTTGCTACTTCCATCAGTGTAAAACATGATGTCCCTCGCACAGCCTTTATTGGTGAGAAAGTGAGAATTTATAGACACAAGGTACTGTATGTTGATTCTCCAGTTACGGGACCGAATGAAAAATATAAGCTCCTGAAGAAAATCATTCAAAGACAAAGTTCTCAACGATGTTTTTATTCGCAAGCATTCAGGTGATTTATCCTTCTTGAGGCACATCACGTTGAGCGTGTAGAGTTGACTGCACTCAACTTGCTGTTCGTGAAGACGGTGAATCACGTGAAAGCTTGCGAATAAAAATATCGTTGAGAACTTAGTCTTTGAGGAATATAATTTTGGAATGAATTATAGAACTCGCTGAACACTGCATATGGTCTCTGGAAGGTGTTGGTACCGAAGCAACAATATCTACTGAAAATGGCTGCCATCAAAAATTTAACATCTGTGTTTCTTCGCATATATCCCGCACTGCTCTCACTCACTCGTTGTCATCATTTCTGCAGCATCATGACCAAGCCATCGTCAAAGTGATTCGACAATCAAAAACATCATCGATTATTTTTAGATGCTACCAATTCTTATTGACAAAGAACGTCTAAGACATTGCCAGTTTAGAATGATAGGCAGAAACAAGTAAGAAAAAGCAAGATAATTGTCTTCTACCGACATAAAGTTTGCATTTATGTGTAAAGCGTCGAATTTGCATAAATGCAAACTAAATGACCATGTTTCTATATCCTTTCACTAAATTCTTCTAAATTCTTTCACTCAAAGCTTTTGGCAAATTGTTGAAATAATTCCGACAGATGTTCATACGTCGTGAACTAAGTGTTTCCAGTGAATATTTTTGCAGATGACGGTCATAATCATAATCATGATAATCATATGGGATGTGTTCCATCATTCTTATCAGTCGTCTTTGAACAGATTCAATAGCAATTGATTGAGCTTTGGTGATTCCAAAGTGCCACACTGGAGCACCATATTCGAGGATGCTTCGGACACAAGCACAGAAATACCGTATAATATCCTCATTTTGAAGTCCATATCGCATCATTTCACTTATAAAATGCATTCTCATTTGTGCTTTCTTTACCATTTTTTCAATGTGATCAGTCCAGGACAAATTTTGGTTGATTATGAAGCCGAGAATTTTTGCTATCTGAACAGGAGTAACTATTTCATCATTGATGGTGATTGAATCCCATGATCTTTGTTCCTTTTTGAAGCTAGATCTCACTTGATATGTTTTCTTGGAATTTAGTTTCATATTGTTGTTCTTCGTCCATTGCACTATATCATCCATTCGTGATTGTAAAACGGAACATTGAGAATTTTCCAAAGATTCATAAATTGTACAGTCATCAAAGTATTGATCATTGATCATTAAAATGAAAGCCAGAGGGCCGAGAGATCCGCTCACACCGTCCGACCATTAATGTGCAGCATTCCAGTTAAAACTCTGAGAAGACAAGTGAACAAGACGACATCGAAACATTTTGTGACTTTATTTAATTTATTTTATTGGGACTTATTTTCACAAAGAGAGAGAATTTTCGGTCGAAGACAATTATCTTGCTTTTTCTTACTGAATTACCAACCGATGACAACTATTGAACAAAAGTATTTTTTCAGTTCATCGCTCTTCACCCACCAAGGACCTCGGTAACCTGAGCAAATGCGCTCACTTGTCAAACGAACCTCACAAGTAAAAGTCTAAAGGAGACAGCTATCCGGCCTTCATGGTGACCATTTTGTTGTAAATCAATCACCAATAACGCAGCGATCACCAAGAATTCTTTATTAAAGTGGTCAATCTTCTCAGCCTGCCTGACGTGGAGAGCTTTCTAGTATTAGTAGATGCACAGGCGTGCAGTCACAGACTTAATGCTACAGTCCACTGTGCAGTCACGCTGCACTCTTCGCACTTTAGTTGAATCCGTAGCGATGGAGATTACAGACAATTGATGAGTACTTGACGCGAAGAAATCATGTGCCTTTGCATGACGACTGGTCATGAAGTAAGTCGCATATAAAGAATAAATGTTATCAGCTTTATGTGTAATCATGGCAGCAGCAGACCTTACAATAATGCAGACATAGTAATGCGTCACATGAACGTCGTGCAATAATATTGATCAAATATGTACTGTACTTTTCTTATTTCATTGATACATGGCATACGAAATGTTGGCCGTATAATGGTCATGTCGCATCAAAATTGCATGAGGCTTCTCTGATCCCTACATAATGCAGTTGAAAACTTATACATCACTGTCAGGAAATGGCAGTGGTGGGCAACGTGTGGCCCGCCACCGCTTCTCATATCTAAAGTGGCCCACTGACATTATTTGAATCGATGATGTGAAAATGACTCACTCCGACTGCGACCTTTGGGAGGTGCATCTAAGGGTGACGGATCCTCTTTGAAAATTGCAAAACTATGAATTAACAACTAAATAAGCCAATGATGCCACAAAAAAACAAAAATTCACATCCGAATTATCCAACCATGCTCCTTTCGTAATGAAAATCTTCTCTTATTAGCGCAAAATGGTCATCACCTGCGCGAGTTTATGCTAAGTCACACAGTATTCGATGCCCTCCTGAGCATGTTTCTCCACGTAATAAACCACTCCTCAATGAACCTAGAAAGAGGCTATATTGATTAGACCTTGACTACGAATGGAGAGGAATCCAACCGCTAGATTTTGACAGGCCAACATTTCTTTCAAATATTCCTGCTGAATTTCATTCGTGTACTACTTCACTAATATACATCGTATACTCGATTGGTATTATCACACGTCTACCATTTGTGGAGTCCATGCGTGGTTTTTGAAAGCCGTATCTGTTTGGGTGACATCTGTGCAGCATGATTAATATTTGTAGCAAAATCAATATATCTTGTGCGGCTCTCAGGCGGATAGTTTCACTGCTCTTACAGACCGTTATTTTTCGATGAAATAAGGTAATGTCGATCAAATCACCAAAAAAGTCAAATTACCGTTTAATTAAACAAAAGAAAAGCTTCCATGATTTGTTGTAGGTCCATTCGCTCTTCAATGCTCACATAAATTGTGGAAAGTAAATTATGATTCCCTGATATTAAACAAATTAGTTGTGTACAATACTGCTGTATAGATTTACATGTAATTCCTTTATGTACTACGACCACTATATATGCAGGTAAGTACAGCAACCCAAATGTGCACTTAAAAGTGCGGAATAAAGGAATATGAAACTTATACTGCTGCCTTTTGAAATTGGTGTCCCGCTATCCTAACTTGGTTGCCCACCAGTGGAATATGGCCTAATCTAAACATGTGAATCAACGTAAGTACTAAACACACAGGTTTATTAAACTCTTTTTCATCTTAAATGTTGTAATATAAACCTGCTACAGTTTTAGACAAAGTCAGAAAGGGAGAATCATAGCTTTACCAACATATTATGATCGATTGAGATAATGGTGAAATATAACAGGTTTTATAATGAACATCAGTCAAGGTTTTCTACTACAACTGAACATTTTCGTAGATCGTTATGATGATAACGCGATTATATTCTGAAACCACATTCCTTTGGACCCCTAAATCAGAAGACGGGTCAGTATCGTTGATACTTGCTGAGATATCGACATCAACTTTTTGCAGCGACTTTTTAATCACAATTTCGAGAAATCTATGAATGCTAAACATTAGAGCCCTTGCCAAAATACACGGCATCAGTTTGTCGGTACATGTAGTATGCACGTGAGTCTATCAAAAAAGCATATACTCTCACGGTTTACATTATCATTGTGTATTTGCTATTTCGGCGTTCTTCGTCAGGAGTACATTGCAATTCGATTATCTGACAAGAATACTGATGTAGCATTCATGAATGTAAACAGAAGATCCGCCTGTCAGTGCACGTATATCTTGCAGCATTGTTGAAGCCCTCAATTCATGAGTGATCGATGAGAACATTTTCTGACACCGTCAATGATACGCTTCATATGTGGTAAATAGACAACTGATGGCATCGTAAAGAAGATCAGAGCAGCTCTTGATCGACTTATCTTCCTTATTCCATAAGAGGCCGATATTATCGATAACGATGTACACTACAACTGGTTTTATGAAAGGGTCAAACTCATGTGGTAAAATATACTTTTATGCACTGACGATTACTTTTAGAGATCATCTAGTCACCATCAGGTAATGAATGAATTTATGAAAAATGAACACGATGTAGAATTCACACCAAGATATAGGACAGCTTTGATACAGTGGGAACGATGCGGCGGCTAGTAATGTTACATATCCTGTACCAAGGGCATTGTGTTAAACTATTCCAAAAGCATAGAAATTAACAATACCATAGAAAGTCCAAGAATGGAAATTGGATGAAAATTATGGCACACGCCAGGGGAACTTAGTTGGGGCAAAATGTAACTTGTGCGATCTGGCTTCCATGTTTCTTGATTGGAATTTATATTTATCAGGCCAATTCTTGATCTGGATTGTTGGACCTTGTCGAAAGACCATGTACTCAAAAGCAATAGTGAATTTACAAAATACTGCGCTGACAGGATGACAAAGAAGGAAATCTTTTTAAATGTTCTGTACGTTCATCATTTTGAAATATCGCTCCGACGATCTATCAAGAGTATAATCAGACTCTTATGCAACTTGTAATGTCGATTTACAGAACATGCATAACTCCAGCTTGAAATCAGAGGCCAAGAAATCTTAGAGTATTCATTTTACTACACACAAACAGAACACCGACCACAATCAATTATGACTTTGTGAACCAATTTTTAATTCGCATTCCAATATTGAAAAATTCGAAAATTGTTGTCAGTGACTGCTACAAATAGACACACCATATTAATCCATGGAATAGTAGGCTATTTCACATGAAACAATGCCGCCATCTCACTTGCAATTCTCTTCATGAAAATCCTGTAATTAGGTGTCAACAACTTTACAACCAACTTGGCAAATACACTTAGCACAATTGAAAACGCACCACCTGTCAAATCCGTCAAATTGATCGCTATACACGATTGATAAAGAATGGAGGACGCATTCTAACCGACATAGATATCTGTGTAGATCTAATGTAGATATCTAATGTAGATGAATAGGACAAACTTTTAGTGATTAAGAAAAGAAATTATTAAACATAACATCTATACTTGTACAAGTTAATAGCGGGTATAACCTCCGCGAGCAGTCAATAAGGCACTGATTCGTCGCGGCATTCTGAGGACGAGCCGTCTCAGAAAATTTTGAGGAATTTGTTGCCAAACTGCAACCACTGTCTCTTGTAATTCACGCAGTGTTTGCGGAGGCGGGTCCCGCTGCTGAACTTGGCGCTTCAGATAATCCCCCCACATCAGGCGCCCCACATCAGTCGTAGCAGAGTTGCGGGGAGTGTGGGATTGCCTCTCACCATTCTGAGCAATCGCCTGTCAGCTCTGGCAGTTGTGTGACGAACTGCACCAACGCCAGCATGTGCCACGGTACCATTTGCTCTCGCTTTCTTGAGAAGTCGGGCAATCGTCGTATGCGAACGACCGAAATGTCGTCCGACTGCCCGAAGGGACATTCCAGCGTCAAGCATGCCAATAGCACGCCATCTTTCGCCATCAGACATTTGACGCACCATCTTAAGATTTTTCACAAAACCGTCATTTCCCATAATAAGTCGTTAATTTTATACTTCATGATCGAAGTTCAATTTGAATACATGCTTGCTAAGTAATTCGGTAATAATAATGCTTGCTTCAGTAATTCAGTCTGAACAATTACGCAATCCCACCACAATACCGCCGTCGTGCAGATATCTATGTCAATTAGCGTGCGTCCTTCATTCCATATTCAATCGAAGCGATTTACTTCGAATTAGCTGGATTTGACAGGTGGTGCGTTTTCAATTGTGCTAAGTGTATGTTGTTTGACTATGATACAATGTTTTAGATCGAATCTGATCTACAAACCATAGATTTTTCCATGTGCCATCATTGTACATAGGCAAGATATCAAACTTCCATTCTAGTGTACTATTATCCACTTTTATGTCCAAAAGTGAAACAACCTAATAAGGAAATAAATCATAAAGCAAGTCAAACTAATTCATTGAAATCTCTTTGTGTTATCTCATCTTCTGTCATAAAAGTCTCAATAATTTTTAGTCAATGGTGTAAATGAAGTCAAGAAGCTGATAACCATTCCGAAAACATGAATACTACGTCTCAGATGGCGACATAAGAGATCTCTGTAAACGTTTAATTCGTCTAACACTTTGATAGAAAGACTGGATTCATTGATGTAGGCGGATATTTGTAAAATCTTCATAAAAAGGATAGTATAACATGTCGCAAGCCTATTGCAATAGATGAAACCTACATTTATGCATGAGATTAAATTGTTAACATGAACTCAGATATTCAAATTACACACATCAAACACAGTCAAACTGGAGGTAGGCCAAGTAAATATAAAGCTGCTTTATCATATGTATATAATAGTTACGTTATGCAAACCATAAAAAGTCCTTTCACAACATTAAGTATAAAAATGAGACTGAGTTATCGAAAGAGGTCTGGAGAACAAAGGAAAGTGGTGGAAATCCAGTAATAAGATGGAATTCGGCTGATGATTGTAAATACATGAAACTCGGAGTACCGAAGGTCAATTAGTTTTTCCATTGATTTTGGTATATAGATATTGAAATGTTTTGAATGTAGCCTTCAAGTTGCGTGCATTGTCCAATGGTCATGTTCATGGACAAAATATTCTACGTAGAATTTCTGTAAGAAGTAGTTTACAGTCGTGGCTAGTTTAAAATGTGACATGGACATAAGCAGGTTGCGTCGTGGATTAGATATCCATTCTATGTTTTTGGGTCTGCAATTCACGACATGATTTAAAATGCTTTGGTGGACAATCGATCCCCGTTACTTGCCTTAATGTCGGCGGTTACAATTGTGACGTGTTATTTATTCATTGATTATTATTGCCTTGACAACAGATGTGTGGTGGTGAGGGTTTGATCCTGCCAATTGTCACAGTCGCATAAGTGGCTCGTAGCTCAGTTGGTTAGAGCACAGGTCTAGTTAACCTTGGTCGTAGGTTCGAATCCTGCCAGCCGCACATCTTTTGCACGGTAATTTGATCTATCGTTTATTTAATTTTACTGTTGTCAATTAAAATAAAACATGAAGAACACGGAGACCAACAATATGTCGCTACAAGATCAATGAAACTGAATCCGATAGCGTAGACACATTCTTGGTTTCTGTGGTCGATATTATTCGTCTGTATTTAAGTCGAATGACTTGCAGTTCCTAAGCCATTTTTTTAATCTTTGCAGCAGTCGAAGAACAGCTGCGCGCAGCAATCTCGGAGGCTTGGAATCTCGCGTACAAGCTGACTCCATTTTTACAACTGTCTCAGACACGCGAGAGACAACTGACCTGTTGAGTAGACTGGACGAGGAAGCTCCCATCGACCGCAGCTCGAAAAGAAGCTCGAAACGTCATAGCAAAGAGAAAGAGAAACTGCCGTCGGGGTCTGAAAGCAACAATAATGTTCCAATAAGTTCCCATCAGAACAATGACCGAATTCGCAACGATCCGTTGCAAGTACTAAACAGCACTGTGAGCCAGGCATTGAAGGATGATATCCACCGAGCAATCAAATGCATTTGTTGTTTGCTCAACAATCGAAAGGGTGGCAAATTAGCATTCGGACACAAACATGCGATCAGTGTCGTCGTATTGTGCTTACTGCATCCAAGTTATACGTGAGTATCAATCCTTCATGCATGTATCATATTATACATGTTCGTGAACGTGTGTGAAGTTAGCGGAACCACCCAGCGGAACCACCAGCGGAACTGTAATTTCTCGATAACACTGCGAATTAGTGGAATCTCAGTCCGGATTAATGATCAGGAGATTGAAATAGATGCAGTAAAAGCTGTTCAATTAGAATCAAACTGTTACAGAAAATGGTTCTGTTGTGTAGTTCAAAAATGTTGTGTGTCATCAAAAATGATAAAATTTATTTGATCTTCTTCATAAATTCATTGAAATTGGTATTCGTGAACAGTGAATGAATTTACTTGTATACTCACTTGTAAGCAACAAGATGAACTATTGGTCATTTTTTTGAAGGCAAATATCTGTGTATTTCAATGAGAAAGCGCCCATAACTCATCTGATTTCAATATTAATTTCTAGGCACATCTAAACAAATACCATCAGTCGATCATTTGAATAAAGATTAGATGACAATGTGATGAAGTTAGTCTGTGGGAAATTGAGAAGTTGAGGCAAATGCATGCGGAAAATAAGTTCCGACTAGTTCTTCCATGAAGAAGGTTGAATCCCCTTTGGATGCTCCACTGTGTCTCTGGACCCTCCACTGTGTCTCTGGATCCTCCACTGTGTCTCTGGACCCTCCACTGTGCCTCTGGACCCTCCACTGTGCCTCTGAATCCTCCACTGTGCCTCTGAATCCTCCACTGTGCCTCTGAAACCTCTCCTGTCCCTGTGCATCCTCCACTGTGCCTCTAGATCCTCCACTGTGCCTCTGGACCCTCCACTGTGTCTCTGGACCCTCCACTGTGCCTCTGGATCCTCCACTGTGCCTCTGAATCCTCCACTGTGCCTCTGAATCCTCCACTGTGCCTCTGCATCCTTCACTGTGCCTCTGAATCCTCCACTGAGCCTCTGAATCCTCCTCTGTCCCTCTGGATCCTTCCCTGTGCCTCTGGATCCTTCCCTGTGCCTCTGAATCCTCCACTGTGCCTCTGAATCCTTCCCTGTGCCTCTGAATCCTCCACTGTGCCTCTGAATCCTCCACTGTGCCTCTGCATACTCCACTGTGCCTCTGGATCCTTCCCTGTGCCTCTGGATCCTTCAGAGTTATCCATGTATAGTAGGATATTGCTGCTTCTTTGTCTACCCACAACATCAAGTCAAAATCATTCTTGTCATCAGCTGTTCTTGATGATGAAAGGCTATAGATGTCATCACGAATAATTTGCAAGACAACAATGCCTTTAAAATATTCACTTACGTATAGTATTGTCGTATATCTGAGCATGTCGTAAATTGCCTGTTTCTGTCTCCTGCGTTAACACGCTGCATTTATTGTTGTAGGACAAAGTCATTAATTCTTCAACATTTGGCCGCTATCTGTCTGTTAGAAGACGGACATGAACGCGTACTGGATGCATTTACACACTTTCGACAAGTGACAGAAGAAAGACATCGCTTTGAAACATTAGTTCAACTTTTCAAGCTTCATGACAGCTTCTCTCAAGGAAACTACAATGTTGACTTTATGGTGCATGCAATGCGATTCATCAACTTAGTGGTCCACAGTCAACAAGAAGACTACAGTACAAGAGTTTCTCTACAACAGGAATTCTATCAACTTGGTGTTTATGAATTTGTTCAGGTTTGTCAATCATAATTTGTTGCAAAATATTTATCAAGACATGAATGCATGTTGACCATGATTTAGACCATGAGACGCACAATGAGATATTATTCTGAAGAGAACGTTCTGTTTCATAAACGAACTTCGCATGATTCGGCTATCACTTCACTCTTTCTGATTATCCTTTTTGATGTCCTTGTAAATTAATTGAAATGTTCAGGTTGGTTTATACAAATATAGCCAAATATACTATTTCCAAGTGGGAGGCTCATAATTCAGGTAAATATATTTTCGAAAAAACACCACTTGTGATCGTAAAACAGTTGAATTTTCGCGAGCTTTCGACCGCTCTCTGCTGTCTTGGGAAGCCACCGAGATGGTGGTTATCAGTTCAGTGATATTTGGAATCCACTTATTTCTTTGTACAGCAATAACTTTGTTATTCACTGACTCTTACCTTTTATTGTTATTTAGTCATATTACTTATTTGCATTCATAAGTAGCAACATGTAGACATTACTTTTTGACACTCCTGCATTTATTTTCACAAGTAGTATCATCATGACATTTGGTTTTAACTTACCCTCAACTATTAAGGTGCAAACCTTTAATTTTAGGTCACGTGATGAGATGTAGTCAGTTTTGAATGCATGTTCAGTTTATACACACAAAATTCACTTTGCAAGATTAAAACAGCAGAGAGCGGTCGAAAGATCGCGAAAATTCAACTGTTTTACGATCACAAGTGGTGTTTTTTCGAAAATATATTTACCTGATTTATGGTTTATGCAAAAATCACTTTAGAAACCGGTGCTGATATGCATGTGAAGATGTGAAGTCAAATATGAGTGTGATTGGATAAATGTGGCAAATTGGAATTGTATCCCTAATTCTTAAGTTACCTGGACTTCCATTTAACCCATGAATTTCGTTCTTCCCAAGCCTAGCCTATGAAGGAACACGTGTTTTCATTTTGACTATACTGGCCACTACGTGTTTATTCAGATTTTGTTTGTGATAGGTACAAGCGCTTACCTCTGGTACTAGCTACATAGACTCAAATACGATGAATAAAATATAAAGTAATTATCATTTAGGGAAATGCAAAAATATGTACGTACATGTATAAAGGCATCCTTATTCTGCATCAAAATGAGTATGAATGCTTTTGATTTAAGCATTGCATGAGCATTCATGGCTCAAAATTAATGGAAATAATTGACAGCGAGAGTTTTGAGGACGAAAATATGAACAGTTAGAAGTAGTATCATGCTTCCAATTGGGAACGCTAACCGGATTACGGCCAAGGAGGTGGGGCGCTGAATTTGGGTGGGGTTAGAGCCAAACGTTGCAAACTTCATCATACACATGCACTAGAGGTAATATATGTGCTAATTGTTGAATTTCTATGGATTTAAATCCAGTTCAGAATCCGCAGGAAAACATTAAGTTGCCGTCTTCTTTATTTAAAGCAACTCATGGAATAGTGTGTCGGTATGAGAACATCTTCTCTCTCACTATTTCTAGGATTTGATGAACAGATGCGGAGAATCATTGCTCATTGAGTTGGAGGCTTTCCACACGAACACAGTCGACATCAACAAAATCATGGATGAATTGGATTTGAAAGAAGCTGCTTTGGAAAAGGCCAGGGAATTGGATGACCAACTTCTAACTGTAAGTGTGATTATTGGGGCGGTTTTTCATTGGCCTAAAAAATTACGAATTTTGACTTCATTTTCAAGTAAATTTTCACCTAAAATGTTTACTTAAATGTAAAATTTTTACCCAATCTTTTTACCTAATTCAGTTTTGTTTAACCAAAGAAAACATCATTTCAGACTCACAAGAAAACGTTACTTGTTTTAATTAAAGAAAAACATTTTATTACTGAGCCCACAAATACAAAGTTCTTCACGGAAAGAAGGAATGCCTCTTAAACAATGAGTTAATTGTTACTGGCGTTGCAATTCATTACTGCATGATGACTCAGATGGGCAATGATGACCCATGAAATCAAATAAATCTCGTATCGCCTGATGCTCTAATTTATATAAAGGAATGTCAGCGGCTAAAAACGCTGTTGTTACATGCTTAGCCAGATCAGGTTTCAATAAGGTCTGACTTTCATGCTTTGATGAGGTGGGTACTGATGATGAAGAGGTAATTCTTTGTAACTTCGTCGCATGTTTGGCACTTTTACGATGACTGTCAATCATAAACTGTTTCGCGTATTTCACCGGGCATTCACAAAGCACACAGAAAAGTTCATTTCTTGGTGTTACTTTAAATTCTTGAGGATATTGGCAAGTAATTCTTCTGCACTTGGATGCATCACTTTCAGCTGTCTTGGGCATTTCGAACAATCGAAGATAGTCAGTGTCAGTTAACAAAAAGATGTAGTTATATGCGTTGAAATCATTGCGAGAATATTGGATGTCCCAATAGCTTAGCTTTTTGTTTTGATTGAAAAGAGTTCGGGAAACCCAGATCTAAAAATAGCGTCTGGAAAGATCAGATTCCTGAAAAATTTACTGTCTTATTTAAACTTTTTGACCTTATTTGACTACATTTGACCTTATTTTTACTCCATTATATATATTGACTTCATTTGTCTATTTTGACCGTATTTTTACTTTATTGACTTTTTGACTTTATTGACCGCCCTAGTGATTATTGATCTTTGATGGAACTTCATTATCCCAGTGCCTGTGTTCTTCAGCTACAAGAAAAGCTGCGAGTCACCGAAGATGATCATTTATCACGTCAAGCGGAGAGTAACCGAAGGATAAAAGAATTAGAAGAGGAATTGTCGAAGAAAGGGGAATCCTCCAATTCATCGGACTGCGAAAGGAAACTTGTGGAGGAAGTTGCCGATTTGAAGATGCAGTTGAAAGGTACAGTTCCCTACGATGATGACATTCATACCAGCATTCCAAGAAGAATTCTCATTTGAAATATCTGCTGCGTTATCCGTGTTTCGAGGACTATTGTTTGAAATGCTATCATTAGGAGGTGCGTGGTGCACATCAATATCATTCTGATGATCCTACAGCTACATAGCCTATATTTACCCTAAATAGCTTTGACTAGATGGCCAATTCATCATGAAGAATATCTTTTTCGAATTATAAGGAATTGAAGAGTTATATTTTTTGAAGAATTTTTCGGTGGCCATGATTTTAATCAGAATCGCGGTGTTCCAATGGAAGGAAGCTGTAGTCAATGACTGCCGGATCTTTTTCTTTGAATTGTCAATTCATGAGGAGCTTAGATCAAACAAAAGATTGTCTCGCTAAGTTGGAATCTAGTAATATGTAAATGACTTTTGTATTGTTTTCCATAAACACTTCAATAGTTGATCCCGTGTATTATATACCCTGATGTCTGGGGAGAGCAGTGGTTCAAATGACAAAATTTAATATGTTTTACGTTTAAAAGTAAAATTAAAAGTTCTTCAAGATGGTTTCCGTTCGTCTGTGTACCATAAAGTGGAGACTAATGACCATAGACTTTAACCTTGTTCTTGTTTTCCGAAAAGTCTTCTGCCCACTTGTATGGGCTGCATGACTTTTGCTAGTCAAGTAATGAGCTATCTATGTATTTTCTCACATTTGCACAACGCCGTGTATGAAGTTAAAATTAGCTCCTGTGACATTTTTGTAAAAAGAAGCTATCGCTTACATGATCTGAGATTGCATTTTACTTTTACTTTTTCGTTTTACGTCCATTATTCATTCGTCGTAGGGCAGGACGGTATTTCTAATGGAATTTCTCCACAATTCACGATTGACAGCATCAGTCTCCTTCACGCCAGGCTCCTTGCAATCAGCAAGCTCCGTTTCGCGCCAAGTCTTCTTAAGGCGGCCTCTTGGCGTTGGACACGGTAGGTCTATGCCATGCGCCTTCTGGCTTCCGGAGAACATGCCCGAACCATCTCAGACGGTTCCTTTTCAAGACGGTCTTGATGTCTTCTATTCCAAGCAGCTGGAGAAGCATGGAAGAAGCGGACCTGTCCATCAAAGATACGCCCATCATGCAGCGGATCATTCTGCGTTCTGCTGTCACCATTCTTTGTTGATCTTCGACTTTCATGGAACATGTTTCGCTGCCGTATATTATGCAGCTTCTTATACACGCGTCATACACCTGGCCAATCATCCATAAGGGGGTCACCCTCGATGTTAGAAATGGTGATAACTCCCGGAACTTTCGCCAACCAGGTTGAACTTGTGCAGATAATGCAGCCCCTGAACCACCACCGGATTCCATCATGTCACAAGGTAGCAAAATCTGCTCACAGCTTGATGTATCCCGCCACTGAAATTGGACCGAGTTGTTCTCTACTTGTGGTTGAAAATGAGCGCATTTGACCATGACAGGGTTTCCACATGAAGGAAGATTCAACTGAGGCTGGGCTCCCTCTAACTCCGCTACATCTCTTGTGCGTGTATTAATGGCAAGCGATACACGACGAGTCCACACGATGCAAACGAGAGTCTGTAAAACTTCTTAACAGACATTCTAGTTTTTCCTTTTAGTTCAAGTTACTGTCCACCATACAATTATCATCTCGGTGTCATTTTATCTGATCCTTTGCTCATATTGTAGAGTTGCAAGGTAGCACTTTTCAACACTTCGTAACTTTTGCGGGGCCCGAGGTCCTCCGATTTCTGATCTTCCAAGATGTTGTTAAAGGATCCGAAACGAGACGCATGCAGCTGGGCATCTTGCAGATGTACCTTTTGTATCTTTGTATACATTTATTTAGCCCTCGGTTTTTTATCTCATGTCGACTTTTTCTAACTTTGTGTTGGCCTTCTCTGAGTGGTAGATGTTCTATTGTGGACCTAATATATTAGCCACAGGAGACACATTTACGACTACTTTCCATTGACATCTTAGATTTTCACCTGTATTGATAAGGATTTTGAGTTTCAATTGATTTGCAATTTTTGCAGTTTGCTTGTTCAGGGAAAATGGTCGAGTAGTTATGTTATTTGATACTCAGATGCTTCTTACCTCCTTGTAGTGACTAATATTGCGTGTTATATACATAATGCTTACAAATAAGAAATTGAAAAAAAGATTATTTGAATTTTGAAATGTCATATAAAGTTACAAGAACCGCTTGAATGCAAGATCGACAGTATCACTAGACTGAGCATGTTTTAAGTAGATTCCACGGTGATTTTCATAAAATTCTGGCGACTATTTTAGATAAAATTGCGAAATTTAAAAGCAATGTTTTTTGAATTTTGAAATGCTATTTATAGTGACAAGATCAACTTGGAATGAAAAGCTGATACCCCATCGGATGGAGCATACCCAAAATAGTTAAAGCTATTATTTTCTGTCAAATAAGTTTATATTTTAGAAGATTGTAGGGGGGCATGATGCCCCCCCCCCCAATACTTCACCGACAAGAATAAGCTTGTCTCAAATAGGGTTAAACCAGTACCTACGAGTAGTGATGCAAATGGAAAGTTTTGAAATTTATTTTTCGGTGATTGACGTTTTTGCCTTTGTTTTGGAGACTTATTATAGTCGTTTGAAAAGACTATGTAATATTCAAAGACCGAAAACTTCTCTATCATCCCTGCATATTAATTTTTGGAACCAACTGCACCCTTTCCATGTCTATTTCCGATCTTTCCAAGTGAATCTCAGACATTAGATGGATTTCAGATTTCTCTAGCTGAATTTCAGATATCTGTCAGAAACTCAACTTTGAAGGGATCTTAAATTCAACTGGAGAATCTCCGATTCATCTGGAAATGTCTGAAATTGATTTGAATAGATCTGAAACCGATTTGGAACTATCTGAACCATCTGTGCTAGAAATGGAAGATGTGTAGTTTATCTTCAACGAAGATATTGGACAATACGCCGGAAGTTAGAAACTGTCATAGATATTCTTCTACTCATCACAGATATCTCTCGCAGAGTTTCCAAATATACTGCCTGACATAAAAATGCTCCACTCAAATATATGAACTTAATTCCACTCACACCCATGAATTACAAGATAGCTTCACATGTTCATCAACACATGGAGAATTTGTATCATTATAATCAAGGCTGCATAATAAAGGTTAACTTTCAAGCTACAAAGAAACTTCCAAATAAAGTGCATTATTTCTGCTCCAGATCTCTCGCATTGCATGAAGTTATACCCGTATTGTAAAGCAAGATTCACGTTATCCCAAGCTATGTTAAAAAGGCCAACAAATTACCGCAAGCCACTGGTGGCAAAGGAATGCTCAAAAATCCGCGGACGGGATTCGTATTGCTTACGATTGTTTTAATCGAAAAAATATGATGAAATCAAGAGTTTTAGAACATCCATTTATGTGTCCTTGCCTCGGCTGTGGTATTAAAAGCAAAAATTTTATCACAAAAATTCAAAAGTTTCCATTTTTCAAGATCGTTTTATTCGAGATAATGATGAAATCAACAGTTTTAAACCCATTCTATCGGTGTGTAGCTGCCTCGGATGTGGAAGCGGTCAAATTATAGGGCCTATCACAAAAATTCAGAACTTTCAAAATTTTCTAAAATTTTCCATGAAAAATTTTCATCACTACCTACGAGCACATTGTTGTTGTTTCAAAGTCATGTGAGTATTCATTATACTGCACACTGTCGTCCTTGTTCTCCCGAAGGCCCACTTGGTCCTTTTCAGGAGTACTGGAAGATATTTTCTATGTTGTAAATAATTGCAAATATATTTTTTCTCGCACATGCTTGAAAGTGTGTAGCGTCATTGCGAAAAGTGTCATCAGAATAGTGCAAACCGAAACATTTGCAATATTATGGCATTCGTCAGCAGCTGCAATGTAAGACAACTGCAAACGCCATTAAAGCCTCTATAAGTTGGTTTTTGGGGTCTTTTGGGGATATGATTCTACACTGTCTTTATGACTTGGAAATAGATTGTTCTATGCTGGTGATGAATGCAATCCAACTTTGTTTTCATCATTTACATAATTATCTAATTATTATTATTGTGCACTGTAAAACGTAGACCGACAATTATCCTACAAAATTGCTGACAAAATCAACTGACGATTGTCACCTCCAATATCCTGCGATATCTGACGAATTTGTAGGTTCTCCACTGACATTGAAACAGATGCTTTGTATGCAAATAAAATTAACTAAACAAAAACTGTTGAATATTGATTGATTTTTTCGATTAGTGATTGCTTGACTATTGGGCAATCTGTATTATTGTGTGGCAAAATCATGATTTATTTTGACATAATTCAATCAATTACCTACATTTTTGATTAAATTTAAGCTATAATTTATTGCTATTCATTTTGTCGCTTTTTGACAGATATTGTAGGTGTTCAGTGGCAATCATCCTACAAGAACTAACGATGACCGACAAAATAGATTTTGTAGGAAAAATGTCTGTCAATTGTCAGTCAACGGTTTACATTGTGCGGAGAAATCTATGCTCAGAGGCAATGATAAAACTAATTAATCGAAAGGCTATCAATGAATCAATCAATCTGTTATAAGGCCCTTTTCGATAATATCTGCAGTGACCATGAATTATTCATAAGCATGCAATTATGATGAAATATCACGAATGCGCATGCTTTCCATTTAAAAGTAAAATCTCCCAAATGTTGAGTTCCTAGTGCATTGATTTTGAACTCAATAAATACCAATGTAATAAATAATGGCCAAGTTCGATCACCCTGAAAAT
>CAJQUW010005857.1:0-147500 GCA_907163375.1 Prostheceraeus crozeri | reverse complement strand
TTCCGATGGTGCCTCCAGATGAAATAACCTACGGTCAATTTCCCGAATTACAATATTGCCGACGTTTCGTCCTTAATCAATTATGGACATGCGCAAATCAACAGAATAAGCATTCACTTTATCTGATACACAGTTGTGAAAAAACGATTAGAAATCAGTCATCTCGATCTTTCTATTAAGTTAAGGTTCCAAATATTTGATTTGTTCATAAATCATACGTCATAAATACCTAAAATTATCAATGTACTTTGGAATATTCAGAAAACGCAGACGGTAACAGTCAAAATTTTGTGGTCATTGAATAGTTGGAAGTATGGCAATTAAAGAAGTGTCTTCTGTTAAATTACAAATTACATGAACAAAAGCACCTTCATTCTACTCAATCTTCTAACACATAATTTTGTTGAATTTTTCTACAATATGTATTGTATCTGCTTCAGATCTATATTATTTATCTAAAATCAAAGCTATCTGAAGCGATTCACTTGGTGACATGCCACGCTCAATTACTCGTAATTACACATGACCCCAAACATGCGCAAACTATAAACGCTCGCCCGCGCGTATTCATAAACATTCCCCATGTTTTAACAGCATCATATCAAGTGATTTCTGACTTAGTGCAGCGCGTATGTACGCGGGTAGAATAATAAATTGTCTTTAACCACGGATGTTTGGGGTATTCCGTAATTACGCGTGACATGTCACCTAGTGTTCTTGTTGTCTTATCATTATCTCATAGGAATACATAAATTAGCCAATGGACTGTATTAACATGGTCTGATAAATTTGGGAAGCGCTTAACAAATGGCAAGAAAAGTAGGGCCTAGTGTTTAATAGGGAGGTTTTAAAACAAATCATATGCCTAATACAACGCACACATGCTGGAAATGGAAATAGAGAAGGACAAATGGCCATCGATAATTAACGAAATTAAAATGGTAGGGATATTCTCAGACCACATAGGGCTTACATATAAATCTGCTGGATAAATGTGAAGTGTGCAACATAATATTTGATTACAATTACACTATAATGACACTCTGCATGTAATCATTGCTTTTTGCCATCGTTCCACACAGTGATGTGTGGCAGCCGGATACAGTGTCACGTGGCTTGTTATTGGAAGCACGAAGATTTCTGTATACTTTACTTCTACAAACACAAAAAATGCTTTGGTTAAAATTCAGTAGGATTTCATTCAGAAGTTGATGGATCATCGTCACGGAAAACCACGTAGGACTCAACTCATTACATGATGAGAAACATTGACCTGTGGGATCATCAGAAGAAGAGGATTGTAGCGTAAATAATCCGTCATTAATTGGTTTATTTTTTAAATTCGAACAATTTTGATGAAGTAAATTTCAATGTCATTATTCCAATTAAAAACGTTGTTGAGTCAGAGCAGACGAAAAATAGTCAGCTGATTGATTTCATCATTTACGGTCAAGAATGAATCATTGTCTGCTGAGTGAAATATTTGTGTGTACATCGCGTCCATTGTGCGTATCGCTGTGTGTCAAAAGGGTGACAGTTGTGTGGGGTAACAGATGAACTTTTACCAAAATATCTTGTGAATTTAATTAATTTCTTTAACATTCAATAGACTTTCTATTTATTGACTAATCTTCTGATTTTCATTAACCCTCAGAGACCTGAGGGGGGTCCAGTGGACCCCGGAGCCACATTTTTCTATTTCATTTTTTACGCTGACGATATATCAACCACTCAAGCCCATACAAAATCATCATTTCTGACAGTGAATCTGCATGTGTTATTTCATTTCAGTTGAATCAGTAGAAGTATGCCAGATAGGCCAAGGAGGTCCACTGGACCCCCCTCAGGTCTCAGAGGGTGTAGAAATTCCATCACAACATTTTTGTAATTAGATGAAAAATGATTTCGAACATGTCCACGATGGTGTATAAAGAGTGAAAGTCATTTATTCATTGTTTGCATCATGCTCGTAGATGTGCAATGTGTTGGAAGATCGCAAAATGTGAATATTTTGCTTTCGCACATGATCTCGCGTGACTGGTTGGCCTATATGAACAACTCGACATAAATCGATGTCCGAAATGAAAGCTATCATTATATTCATAGTTGAGCACCAAAAACTGATTGATGACAAACTTTTCACACCAGTAATGATAAGTTTGAGATCTCCACAGCTGTTTTTGGTTCTAGAAGTACAGCAATTTTGACTCATTTTAGGTCTATTTCTGATAGCTTTGGATAAATTTGAAGGAATGTACAAATGGAAAGGTTTGGCTGCATGAATTAAATCAATTTCATCAAAATCAACTATCTGAGGCTTTATGGTGATACAAAATATCGTAAAGCCGCCTCCTAGTACAAATGATGGTGTGCTAAATGTGGTTGACTTTCAAAAACACCATATTTTCGCACGTGTTTACTGAGAAGGCTGAAAGTCACTCAAGGGATTCGTTATACCGACCTGCTACACGCAAACATCATTGTTTTACTTAAAATCAACTTTCCTAATGTTTTGATATCGATTTAAGCAGGTAAACTAAGAATATGTTAAAGGGGTCCACTGGACCCCCTCAGGTCTCAGAGGGTGTGAAAAAGCTCAGGTCTCTGAGGGTTAAAGACTTTTTTTGAAAGGAAATGCTGACCTTTGGAATCGTTACCCTTCAGAACTGTAAACTGTAAGACCAAATCTACTTACGAAGTCAATGTACAAAACCAAAATAATAGTAGATTCGATAAATCACGAATGCTACCTCCTACATTGACGGAAACATCTTTTAACTCCTCATTAACATGCATCTTCTTTTCTGCAGAAAACTGCAATACTGTCTATTTTCTTATATGCTTACCATAATTTATCAACTCATGAATGCCCCGCCTGAATTTTAGCACATTCCGACATTTTGAGTCAAGTTAACCCGAATTAGTGACCAACATACATCTGAGATCAACGGTTTCCTGATGTCGCCTCTCAAAATCTTGTAGAATGCGTAGAACACCCTCAAACTGTAAACCTGCTATTGTAAACCAGCACATCCTAAAGCAAGATACCATTCGTACCTACACTGTAAATCGCTCAATACCAATCGCATACGAAGGATGCACACCAAAGTATTTTTTGGTAAATTTCTGTATTCTTGGTATATATTTGTATGCTTTTCGTATGTTATTTCAAATGTGGTATGCTTTACATACTAAAGCCGTACCAGCACAATGTTAAAAGGAAAACATCAATGATTTCTAATATATGTTGATTTAAGGCCTTTTGTCAAAGGCCTCTAAAGATAACACTAATGTTACTACTGTTTTGTAAGTAGTAAGATGATGATATTCAATAGTCAAACTTACAATGCTGAATTCGATTTTAATACATGTAAGTCTAAGGTATTTCATGAATAATCAATAAGTATTTAACCATCAACAATTATGAATTATGTAATTTTGAAATAATCAATCCGAAGTAAAAACACATTATAGGCCTAACTCATGAACGGAAAAATAGCTATGTTTGAGATATTTAAGTCAACATGATTGCACGAAGGATATCGTTTGAATGAATTGATGTTTATCAACTTGGCTCATAAAGTAGAGTTAGTTAAACGTCCTGTTAGTGTTGCTAAACAAGTAGCAACGACGACAATCTCGCGGAGAGTAAAATTCATAATAAATCTAATCTAGCTAAATATCACTCTATCAAACAAAAAATATTCACGACTGGTATTACTGAAAAAAGTTATTTGGCAGTAGTATGTAATACACATATTTTTTGCTATGTGACTTAGAGCTGCACATACCAAATACATACCAGAGGCATACGAAATAGGATGAATTTGCATCGGGTCTCGTATATAAAACATGCCAACAACTCGCATTTCAGCGCAAAACAGCCAATCCCAGATAGAATAGTTCGCATCGCTACATATCAATGACATACGAAAGTAAATGAGATGTGGTATGAAAAACATACCAGATCTCTGTACACATACGAGAATCTCGTATCAGAAGTTAGTTTCAAATTGTATGTGATTTTCGTATCCAGCGATTTACAGTGTAGTGAGAAATCGTAAGCAACACATTTTTGAAGGCTAGCGCACTATTGTGTTTATGGGATATTGTTTTCTTTAGTAGTTAAACATTCTATTTCATCGTAGCCTCTTGAAATTTTAGAGCGTTAAGCGCTTTATGATGCAGGTTTCTTCGATTTGAGGAGATGACAGGTGACAGTGTGAGCTTCAAAAAGATTAAAAAATAATTTGCAAACGGTTTGGAAATTTCCATGAGCATTAATATGTTAAGAGGGATTATAAGAGACATTTTCACAGGATTTCGTTGTCAAAAAAAATCAATGTCTTCTTTACAGAAATCAAAGAAGGAAGTAGCCGAGGGACCGGTTCTCCAGCTACTGCTCCTCCTCCACCTCCGCCGCCTCCACCAGTTGGAGGGGCGGGCCCTCCTCCTCCTCCTCCGCCTCCACCGAGCGCTGGCATTCCTCCTCCACCACCTCCGCCCGGTGTCGCGCCACCACCAGGACCCCCGCCTCCACCAGGCGCGCCGCCACCGCCGCCGGGTATTCCAGGACCTCCGACAGGTGAACTCACTCACACATTCAATGCTGAAAGGGGTTTGCGCGAAACAAAGGAGGATTTCAAAGCATCTGGGTGAAACTAATCCATGATATTAGCAGCGGCTGATGAATCAGATGGGAAATGTATTAGACCGGGGGTGGGCGCTAATCAGGCCATGTACGAATGCATGATATTCAGGAAGCCTGATCCATTAGATCAGCATGCAAATCAATATGAAGGAATTGTCAAGTTGTAGATTATAGAAATCATTTTTCTGAAATGGATGCAATCTAAATGTACAAATGAATAGACCATCACAACCATGGAGTAGGGATACATAGGTAGAGTGCCGACTCAAGAAAGTATCTGTATACAGTGAAAATTTTTATATGAAAATATTCAGCTTTTTAGCGGAGATAACGTTCCCGTGGTGCAAAAAATATTTGAGCAGCTTTTAAAAAGGCAAAATTCTGCAATTTTATATACTACCGAGATGACGCCCCGTTGTAAGTAGTATGAAACAACTTGGATATCAAAAGGAATGAATATTTGTTAATAAGCATCTTAACTAAACAGAAATTAAACTAATTTGCAAGGGAATTTCATGAGCCGCATTATACTGGAAGTCTTCATGAAAAAATCGAGATCTTATTTTGCTTTCTTGGCTGAAATTTCAAGTTTTTAATTCAATTTTCATCGGCATGATTTTATGATTCACTAAATTCATGTTTCATTTCTTGAATCTGAATAGTGATGTGGACCCATTTACAGCTTTCAAAGTTAACTGACGTCATTCATTGTCTTCGATTATGTTATTTTGCTCTACAAGTGGCAGGTTGCCTGTGAACTGATCACGCTTAAGAAAATGCTCTTCAGGTTGAGAATGAAATAGCAACCTATCGAATTGCTAATGTAACAAACATTAACTCTCCAAGGCTGTCATGGCACGAAGGATCTGTAAAATACGATCATTTCATCTACGTTACTGTCATGATCACTCAATTCCGTGGTAATTTGTTCAAAACTGCAAAAATGTGCATATCTCACATTTCGTAACAATTACCACCTGTGTCCCCCTCGAGTTCACTTCAGAAAATCGAAACTGCATACACATTGGAGATTTAATAAATGCGGAGCTACCACTCTACACTGTAAACCGTAGACCGACAATTATCCTACAAAATTACTGAAAAAAATCAACCGACGATTGTCACCTCCAATATCCTGCGATATCCGACGACTTTGTAGATTCTCCACCGACATCGAAACAGATGCTTTGGATGCAAATTAACTAAACAAAAACTGTTGAATATTGATTGATTTTTTCGACTAATGATTGCTTGACTTTTGGGCAATCTGTATAATTGTGTGGCAAAATCATGATTTATTTTGACATAATTTAATTAATTTCCTACATTTTTGATAAAATTTAAGCTATAATTCATTGCTATTCATTTTGTCGCTTTTTGTCAGATGTTGTAGGTGTTCAGTGGCAATCATCCTACAAGAACTAACAATGACCGACAAAATAGATTTTGTAGGATAAATGTCTGTCAATTGTCAGTCAACGGTTTACAATGTACCTGATATACCTACTATGTGATCACAACCACGTTGTACAAGCAAGCACGAGTAATTGGGAGACAAAATTAAAAGCACAAAGTTAAGAGTTAGAATCAGCCTGCTTCAGGAGACACCACAACTGTGACTAGAGGTTGCATACCCCAGCCTTGTGAGAGCTGACCAAACCAACAAAGCAATCATTCTTCATCTACTGGTATGTACCGGTATATTTGTAAATCTATAGTGCAATAATTACAAGGTAATTTTCCTTTTTCAGGCGTCTGCCTGTAATCAATGACTCCTAGTTATCTTTATATCTTCATGTAGGAGTTCATGCTTAAACAAAGTCATTGCTAAGGTCTGATGCCAATATTTTTGACTAATTGTTGACCACTAGTTTGTCTAACAGGAAGATCGTAGATGTATAAGAGACAATGAAATTATAGGATTTTACTTCTTTGAGATTTCTCGGCAAGTGATGTTCACATTGTCGAGATGAAACTCCTGTCGATTTCTGGATGTTTGCTTCACACATTTATTTTACGATTCCATATCTATAAATTATTCGGCTTATGTGCATAGCTTCCTAGTTTGGCAGAAAAATAAAATCTACTAGTTCAGTATCTACTAGTGCGGCTGCTCTTGGCGGGCAAGATCGGGGAGGAGCGTGGGTTCAGTGTGGGTGGCGGAGTGGGGTTTTCGATGGAAGTGAGATTTTCTGTTTTTCTCTAATCAAAGAGAGACAGACTAACCTAAAGCCGAACTTGCACACGAATGTACATGCATATGTATCCAGAGAATAATAAAATCAATAGCAACAATACAAACTTTTGTCGGACATGGATATGTGCATGTGTATTCGTATACAAACTATCTGATTTATAACTATGTTAAAATTGCTATACATGTAAATGAAAAAAATTATGTTATTGGCAATCTATACAATTTATACTGCAGGCAATCCAGGAGGTGATTCAGTCACTACTCAATCATCACTACTCAATCATCATTCATCACTACTCAATCATCACTCATCACTACTCAATCATCACTCATCACTACTCAATCATCACTCATCACTACTCAATCATCACTCATCACTACTCAATCATCACTCATCACTACTCAATCATCACTCATCACTACTCAATCATCACTCATCACTACTCAATCATCACTCATCACTACTCAATCATCACTCATCATTACTCAATCATCACTCATCACTACTCAATCATCGCTCATCACTACTCAATCATCACTCATCAATACTCAATCATCAATCATCACTACTCAATCATCACTCATCACTACTCAATCATCAATCATCACTACTCAATCATCGCTCATCACTACTCAATCATCGCTCATCACTACTCAATAATCACCCATCATTACTCAATCATCACTCATCACTACTCAATCATCACTCATCACTACTCAATCATCGCTCATCATTACTCAATCATCACTCATCAATACTCAATCATCGCTCATCACTACTCAATCATCGCTCATCAATACTCAATCATCACTCATCACTACTCAATCATCACTCATCACTACTCAATCATCACTCATCACTACTCAATCATCACTCATCGCTACTCAATCATCATTCATCAATACTCAATCATCGCTCATCACCACTCAATCATCGCTCATCACCACTCAATCATCGCTCATCAATACTCAATCATCGCTCATCACCACTCAATCATCGCTCATCACCACTCAATCATCGCTCATCACCACTCAATCATCACTCATCACTACTCAATCATCACTCATCACTACTCAATCATCACTCATCACTACTCAATCATCACTCATCACTACTCAATCATCACTCATCACTACTCAATCATCACTCATCACTACTCAATCATCACTCATCACTACTCAATCATCACTCATCACTACTCAATCATCACCCATCACTACTCAATCATCACCCATCACTACTCAATCATCACTCATCACTACTCAATCATCACTCATCACTACTCAATCATCACTCATCACTACTCAATCATCACTCATCACTACTCAATCATCACTCATCACTACTCAATCATCACTCATCAATACTCAATCATCACTCATCACTGCCCATTGTTCCTTGATAAACCGTAATTGACGAAGATTTTCTCTTTAAACAGGTGCTCCAGGTAGATCAGCTATACAACCGAAAGTCAAACTCCCATCTCTGAACTGGGCGCCAATCAGACCCACTCAATTAAAGGGGACGGTTTTTGCAACTCTAAACGACGAACCTCTGATGAAGAAAATTGAATTCGATTTGTTTGAAGACATTTTCCGATTGGGTGGAAAAACAAGCAAATCTGATCAGAAGAAAGTCGCCACTCCAAAGTCTCATCACAAGAAACCTGAGAAGACTTCTCTTCTTGAAGCTGATCGCTTTAGGTTTGTGTGAATAAGTTCCTCTCACCTCTACTTTCTGAGATTGAACAATGTCACATGTGTACGGATGTGTTTTGATTACTATAGCAACTGATATGTCATAGCAAGGGCCACCATATCGGTCGCATGTCAGCAATAGTCACTCAGCTGGTAGAGCGACACATTCAGATAGCCTGGGGTCCTAAGCTCGAGTCCTACCAGTCACACGTCTCGTACTCAGTAATCTGATCTATCGTTCATCTCATTCATTCTTATTGTTAATTTTGACTGCTAAATTTAAATATTACTGCATTTAATTATATCTCAAATAATATTTATGGAGGCACTCAAAACACGGGGAAAATGGACGATAAATCGTGGAATGAAGAGAATAATTGAAATGAATAAATAATCAAAATATTTTAGAGATCATTTAGAGTAAGTCTTAACAACCCGGTACATTGCTTCGTCACATTTGGTGAACGTCCTTCTTCCATATGGCCGAGTTCTTTTATATACTACTAAGTTCGATCATTACTTTCTGCTTGGTGTTTAGCAATGTGTTCACTGCGTGTACCCTGGCAGACAGAGCGAACACTTAGGCAACGGTGACTTTTAACAAAACTCATTCGCACATATATATTTCTGATATTAACATAGGCGATCGTAAAGGAAGTAGAAAATAGTAAAGAGTAGACATTTCAATACGCATGCCATGAATAGCTAGTGTGGAAATACGTAGGCCTACATGCATCCCTACTGCTGCTGAAACGGAACATGGAACATCCATCACTAATATTTCAATTTTCTTTGCAGAAATTTGGCAATTACGAAACACCGTTTGGAGCAAGACAACTTGTCACCTTCTGCTTTGGCCTCCGCAATTACTTCCATGGATGTTCAGAAAATCACATCGGAATTAGCGGATATTATATTACGCCAGGTATTACCACTGTGTTTTATTTAACTCAGTCACATTCTATCTACACTAAACAATTAATGCTGATGTTCTTATCCATGTCGTATGTTGATAAAATGCTGTTTGAAATGTCATTTTCAGCAGTCACCGTAGCATAAAACGTAAACAGTGCAATTTCATTGATGAAATTCACTCAGAAATTTGAAATCAGCTCACAAAATTGCAGTTTCATCCCACTACATTACATAGATCCGATTCGCTCGTCGTACAGTGGAGCTCGTTCTCTGTCAACTTTTAGATAACTGTTGCAGAATATTTTCAGTACCCAAATTTGGAAAAAATACATAATTTCAAAATACATAAACCATAAACAATAAATCATTGTCTCGCTTTTGCTTTTGTTTACGACATGGCTTTATCGTACAGTGCGCGACAGCAAGTTGGAAACTTAGCATAAATCTACGGACACGTACATTTTTCAACACCTTCTAAATTTTTTTGCTATTAGGAAATATCGACAGATTTATAATCATCTGACAGAGAATTTCGGATCTATCATTTGAATGTTGTTGAATTAATTGCTTTTGAAATTGGTGGTTCCTAGAGGCCCATAAACCCGAAAGCCCCAAATTTTCTTTGACTTGTTTTGACAAGCACATAAATCAATTTGAAACATTCTCCTTGTGATATTCAAAACCGTCACAAAATAGGCTTTCAGAAAATATATAGTTTGACAGTGTTTTCTCGAAGTTTATAGGCAATATTTTGAAAGTAGCATAGATAGAAAATGCGGCGATTTTTTCATTTTCAGAATATTTCTTCGAAGGGCCTTAAATTTATTCAACAAAAGCAGAAAACACTAGTTTTGAGGTAAATAAATGCCACCAGTTAGTTAACAGCGTTATTTCTGTCATTATCGGAACACATTCTGAAAATGAAAAAATCGCCACATTTTCTATCTATGCTACTTTCAAAATATTGCCTATAAACTTCGAGAAAACACTGTCAAACTACATGTATATATTTTCTGAGAGCCTATTTTGTGACGGTTTTGAATATCACAAGGAGAATGTTTCAAATTGATTTATGCGCTTGTAAAAACAAGTCAAAGAAAATTTGGGGCTTTCGGGTTTATGGGCCTCTAGGAACCACCAATTTCAAAAACAATTAATTCAACAACATTCAAATGATAGAGCCGAAATTCTCTTTCAGATGGTTATAAATTATTCGATATTTCCTAATAGTAAACAATTTTTAGGTGTCAGAAAAAATACGTGTCCGTAGATTTATGCCAAGTTTCCAACTTGCTGTCGCGCACTGTAGATGAGTGTGATACTATAATAGAAAGTTTTCAATAAAATCACAATAATCGAGTATTCGAGAATGCTATACAAATAGGCTTTGCAATAATTTTGGCCAACCGCCCCCCAATAGGCCTACTTGTCATATTATTTTGCGGATAGCCAATAATCAGGCCTAGTTTTGTACTCCATTTCTTTCAGTGAAACGCGTCGTCATAAACATCATCACTACCTTCTCATCTGAGTAACGCGCGCTTGACATGATATTATGCCTATAAGTGAAAATTATTCCATGCAGAGGATTTTTTTATAGGCCTATGTAAACTAGTGACTAATCAATCTTGATTGGATCCTGTAGGATTATCTTCATTAACTATTTTGAAGAGTGAAATATTGACCTCAGCAGCAGTTTTAGTGACTTGCTACTGCTGGTGGTCACTAGGGCGTCTTGCTTGTAGGTTGCCGGCTACTGGACCAGGCCAGACCATAAATCTCGACTGGTTGTCGGCCACCGAAAAGTTGAAACAATTAAAACGAAGACTTAGACTGCCGAATGCGCACAAAAAGATGACATATCATGCCTTCAGTTACATACTTCAACCATGAAAAACAGACATCGTCGCTGCATTTGTCTCGTATTTAGTTTGCTAAATGCAAGATAGCTAGTCAGTATATATAAACGTGTCCTAAAACCCGAACACATCTGAAAGATATCGTTGTGTTTGATCTACATTTAGTGATTATTCAGATTTCAAGTCTGCATATTGCGTGGGCATGCCACTGTGCGAATCAGTGTTCTCTTATATGAAAGCGCTGTTACGTTCGATAATTAATGACACATCGAAGTAGATTGCGGTGACAGAAGATGGCTGCTAACAGAAAGTGATTGATTTATTCATCCTTGAGTGACATGTTGCAGACGTTGTCTGTAATATTTAAGCACTTGACTGCAAATGCAACAATGATTCGTCAACGAAGAGGTTAATAGGCAAAGAAAGACAAATTAGGACTTCCTTCGTAATTGCTCCTCTTTGCATCAAGCGATCATTGCAGAAGGTGAAGATAATCAAACAAGATTCGTTCAAAAGTCAATTAGCGATACAGATTTAGCACCCATGGAGTTATGAGGAGAAATGGTTCAGGAAATAGGCTCACTTGCAGTACGTGGTGAAAAAGCTATGACTTTGACTCGCTCTTTCCATTCATCAGGAGTTGTTGTATCTACACAACTTTGAGTTGTTTTTCTTCTACGTCACTATCAGCGGCAATAATTGCACTGAAACTCCACCATGACAATCGTAAGGAGCTTTTTCAACGGCAAATTGACTTTTACCGCAACTTAAAGATAACCCCAATTTCTTCAAGGAGATTTGGACGCAAGTTTGAAACAGCTTGGCCGGCAAGATGACCGGCTTTGAGTGGTATTGAAGGACAGGTTATATGATAATGGAAAACATAAAATCTATTAACGAACCAAACAGAAATTCGGCATAAAGTTTGATGAAATCAATAACGAAGAAATCGAATGTGCTATAGGCATCTGAGAAGAGTGAATACTTTATAATCAGAAGACGTAGGAAATTTGCTAAATCAGACACTTAGATAATCTGAAAACAAGATGGCTTCCCCGATTATCCGACAATTTGATGATTACCTCGATATTCCGACAATTACATGATTCTCCGATGATATGAAAAAAGATGTTTACGTGGAATATCCGACAACTAGATGGCTCCCCCAATAACCCGAGAACTAAGCTATTATCCCGATAATCCGACACTTAGACGATTGCCCCGATAATCCAACAACTAGATGATTATCCGCATAATCCAACAAATAGATGATTCCCTGGAAAATCAGACAACTACATGGCTCCCTCGCATAATCCGACAGTTACATAATTCCCACGATAATCTGAAAACAAGATGTTTACTCGGAATATCCGACAACTTGATGGCTTCCCCCAATAATCCGAAAACTAAGCTATTATCCCGACAATCCGACACCTAGACGATTGCCCCGATAATCCAACAACTAGATGATTACCCGCATAATCCGACAACTAAATGATTCCCCGCTTAATCCGATAGCTAGATGACTCCCCCAATAATCCGATAGATATATGATTCCCCCGGTAATCCAGCAACTACATGATTCCCACGATAATCTGGAAACAAGATCTTTACCTAGTAATCCGACAACTAGATGGCTCTCCCAATAATCTGAATATTAAGCTATTGTCCTGACAATCCGACACCAAGACGATTGCCCAATAATCCGACGAACAGATGATTACCCCAATAATCCGACAACAAGATGACTATCCCGATAATCCGACAAACAGATGACTATCCTGATAATCCAACAACTAGATGACTATCCTGATAATCTGACAACTAGATGACTATCCCGATAATCCGACAACTACATGACTATCCTGATAATCCAACAACTAGATGACTATCCTGATAATCTGACAACTGGATGACTATCCCGATAATCCGACAACTAGATGATTACCCGCATAATCCGACAACTAAATGATTCCCCGCTTAATCCGATAGCTAGATGACTCCTCCAATAATCCGATAGATAAATGATTCCCCCGGTAATCCAGCAACTACATGATTCCCACGATAATCTGGAAACAAACTCTCTACCTAGTAATCCGACAACTAGATGGCTCTCCCAATAATCTGAATATTAAGCTATTGTCCTGATAATCCGACACCAAGACGATTGCCCAATAATCCGACAAACAGATGATTACCCCAATAATCCGACAACAAGATGACTATCCCGATAATCCGACAACTACATGACTATCCTGATAATCCAACAACTAGATGACTATTCTGATAATCTGACAACTGGATGACTATCCCGATAATCCGACAACTAGATGATTACCCGCATAATCCAACAAATAGATGATTCCCTGGAAAGTCAGACAACTACATGGCTCCCTCGCATAATCCGACAGCTACATGATTCCCACGATAATCTGAAAGCAAGATGTTTACTCAGAATATCCGACAACTTGATGGCTTCCCCAATATCCCGAAAACTAAGCTATTACCCTGATAATCCGACACCTAGACGATTCCACCAATAATAAGACAACCAGATAATCCACCGATTATCTGAAAACAAGATGATTACCCGGAAACTCCGACATTTAGATGGCTACCCCGATTATCCGACCACTAGATGTTTCCCAATACAGTCTGAGAACAATGTAATTACCCGGATAATCTGTCATTCGAGCATAAAAGGTCGTTCCAACATTGAAATAAGAACACTGCTAGTTTTGGGACACTCTGAAGAGCTCTGCAAGCGATAAAGCCGGCAGAGTTATCAGCAAATACATCAAAAACACGTGTCATTAACTGAATTTCATTTACTCCACAAGTGCAACTGACTTTTGTTCAAAGACTTTTGAAAAAAAATGAAATTGTTTCAGTTGTGGAATTTTGCCAGGTAATGTGACTGCTATTAACCTACTTCTGTCTTTGGTGCAAGTTTGCATGTGAGGCACATTGTAAATAGTCTTCGTCAGACTTCAACCTTTTCAAGTGCCGTTTTCACGAGACCAGCATGCAGGAGATGCCTTTCTTTTCCAAATGATTGATCGATGGCGCAAACCTTGGCATGCATGGCAAGTGTATAGATTCAATCCCTGTAACAGTACTTTAAAACGTCATATCATCGCCCGTATAGACTGGTTTTATCAGTCTCATGAATAGCGAAGGCTCGGTACGCGTTGAGGCTCTCAGTATTTTCACCGATATTTTTATACTTGCAGCCTCTGGATATTCCAGGAAAGACACGCTCTGAAACTTGCGTACAGGGTATCTTGTATGAAATCCTCTTCAATTAAGGCATTCAATGAACTTTCTTGGAGCCAGTCATGACTACATGTAGTTAAACCATTTAGTTATGCGTGTGTCAGATTTTCGTGGATGTGAGATGGTTATACCGGCTGCTTCAGGTCATTTGGGATGGTTTATGAATGTTTTGATAGGCTGCATGAGACATGAGGATCTATTCTGACAAGCGCCTCTCATGTGGACATTGACCCAATTGTAGCAGTGAACTTGAAGACTTCCATGATGTCCAAGATCTATTGTAAGCCACATATAACAGCTTAAAACTCTCAGCTTAAAGTCAGAAAATCTGTATATTGATATTTTCAGATTTAAAATCGCACTAACTGTTCTGTTTTAGTCAAATGAAACACTATAAATGATATGATCATCGAGCCACCAATGTGAGGCCTATTATATTATCTTTAATAGGATGGTGGCATCTCACTACTTAGAAGGACCATCACATAGAACTTCTGAAACTTCAGCATTATTGTAATTCAATTTGATTTTCAAATTGAGAATCCCAAGTCGGTCTGACAAAATTTTACGTGACTTCCAAGGTTCTTCCACCCCTTACAAATGTAGAAGTCTGACAGATTGATATTCTACTTTGCGGTTAGCGGCCGCTTTTGATATTAAGATGAAACTGATAAGGAACACATAGACTCCTCGAAAAGTTTCAAGTGAAGGGAATGCCCGACAACGCCACGCGCAGTCCCCTGAAGAAGCATGTCTGTGCAGCAGTGTGTGTCTAGTGTCTGGTCATTCAGTGGATTGGAGAAGATTAGAGAAGTATTCGGTAAAGATGAGATTTTCTTTTTTCTCTAATAAAGTGGAAAGTATTAAGTCTAGAGTCAAACTTTTCAGCATGGAATGTCTTCAGGTCACAAACGAAATTGTTCATGTAACTTTGAGCTAAACACATTTAGATTTTATCGGCATCTCAATGTCGGCGAACACAGCATTCAATCGCAAACATGCGGCTTTTTAATGGAACCACATTCCCGCATACAACACCAATCAGAAGCACGCGCACATGCACGGGAAGGAAAATGACATGAGGACATTCTATGCCATAGAGTATGGACTTACGCTTAGTAATTTTCACTTAATCGGAGAAAACATAAAAATCTCATTTTTTTACCGAAAACTCCATCTGCTTCTCATTATTATTTTCGTGTGTTTTTCTTTTATCCTGTCTGAAAAGAAGATGATTCTGATAGAACTCGGCAGACACGCAGGTTTGCCGCATTCATAGAGAGCATAATGTTCTGTGAAAGTCTCATTTTCGTCCACGATCCGCGTAACTGTTATGTGTGATCTCTGTTATTGAAATCTATGACGCAATTTAGAAGCAGCAGATTGACCACAGACATAAATGGTTATCTGAGGTTGGCTTTCAAGTCTATCCATTTTCGACAACAAGAATTCTATAATTAATTGCAAGATTCATCATTTTATTCATGATTGACATCTTCTCGAATGGAAAAGATTTCTGATTTTTTTAATTCTTGCAATTGTTAACAGAATTCTTATAATGGAAATAGAAATCTCATTGTTCAGAATAGCCTCTCGAAAGGATGAATGGAGGATGACTTAAAGGTCTCGGCATCACTGGGGAACTACGTTGGGGCAGAAATGACCAATGAAAAGCTTAGAATTAACCAAGTAACTGATTCTAGCCTAGTGATTCAGTCGATGACAGTCGACAATTGCTTATAAGAGAAAGCGCGTGCGATCTTGGTGCTGTAGCTGTACATTGCAAGAAGCTTCATTTCGGGATTTGCAAATAGCAAGTTGGTGCAATTTCGATGGGCATTTATTGAATATAGCTTTAAATACACTAATGCAAGTAATTTTTCAAAGTGGTCATGATAATTGTAAGTTAGGTATGAATCCCCATAGTTGGACATGGGCTGGGCTGGGCTTGGGCCGATATTTGTTAGATATGGGCTGGGCTTGGGCCGATAATTATTATAGATATGGGCTGGGCTGACACTCGGATAGATAGTAGACTTTGAATCAAATTTTGAAATTATTTTACTTGAATGAAAATGATCATTCAACGATGCGTGATAAATACCAAACATGCAATAACCAAACGCGTCCTCTGTAATTACACTCACTTTTAAATTTCCCCATTTCAAATACTTTTATCGAGGTTACATTTGTATGCACTGTATGAAACTAGCGTAAGCCTTAATCTTCTTTTTTTCTATTTAATCTATATTTTCTTCCCAACCCGTGGTACTGTTCGGTGGATTCATACCTAACTTACACTACTGTAAATCGCCTAAGTTAGTGTGCGTGCAATAATCAATTTAAATAATAACAGTTTTAGTCAGTTTTAATAATGCTGTTTTTTGCAAACACAATGTAAATAGAATGATTAATTATTGAGTTGCATCCTCGGTTGAAAAATGGGAACAGAACTGAATAATGCAATTTTATCCAATATCAGGAATCATCAGCAGGCCTAGTTCACATCTCTCGACATCGACACAACTCCGTTTTAGGCCTGCTGATGATTCCTGATATTGGATAAAATTGCATTATTCAGTTCTGTTCCCATTTTTCAACTGAGGATGCAGCTCAATATTTAATTATTCTATCTACAAGCATAACTTCTCTTCAAGTGTAATTGGCATCAATTTCTGTAAAAGTGATGGACTTTGAAATCCCCTGTCATGCTGCTGATTTTATCAAAAGTAGGAGTATTGACGTGCAATAATTCCGTTTCAGGTTCCCAATGAAGACGAGGTGAAAGCCTTCAGACGGTACGAGCTCACTGACAAGAAGCCAGTGTCCGAACTTTCTGACGAAGATCAGCTGGTACTATCGCTAACAAAGGTGGATAAAATTACTCCTCGTCTGAATATGTTGTCTTTCATGTCCACTTTCCAAGAAAACGTCGAGCATTTACAACCGGTAAGCTTTATTTGGTGTTTGTGAGTGTTAATGTGATGGAACCTCATCACCACGATAGAGACATCTCCGCAGAACCTCATCTTCTTTATCATCTCTCCCAAAGAGTAAATTATCATTCCAAGCAATATAATCATGTTATCCTCCTGACGCATGCTCTTGTACGCAAATCCTTTTCTAATTTACTATTTTCTATGTTTCGTATTGATCGATGATCAGTTAAAACATTTGCTTTGAATTCACAATTGTCTTTGTTTATGCAGAATTAGCTGGCAAATTCTAAGGTCGGAGGCACTCACGATAAATTATAAGCCGCTTTTGACTCACGCAACAGTAGAAATGACGCTGTGATATAATACGGAAAAAAATATCATAAATTTTCCTCTTCCTCCGACTTGTGATATTTTTCAGGAGTGAAATATTGTCAAAATGACGAATAGCTTGCGCCTTATGCATTCCTTATGAAGGATAGTGACGCGACTTGAGAGCGATGGTTGATGGCTGTTTCCGTCATCGGAAATTCGTCTGAAATAGACTCAATGGTCACGCAATAACATTGTGCAGTAGGAGAAAAATGCAAGCAATACGATATTCTTGCGCTTCAATTTTAATGAGGGAGTAATTCAAATATACGAGTGAATTTCTGCGGTTTCATTTCGAAAACTAGTGAAATATCACACAAAAAGTCTGTAAAGGTTTTGATTTTTCCAGCAATGAATAATTCAATCAATCAATGCATATTTCAAACCTAATGATTACATTTTTTGCTCGGTCATTCATAAAGTGGTAATTTACGTGAAATAAATTGTCTTAAGTTGCTCTTGGCAATTATTTCGATTCTCGTTGATCTTGTGAAGAATTAGCTCCTTCGACTTTTCCTCGATATACTCATGAAACATAGAAACACATTTCAGGTAGTCAACGTTTAATCATAACATAAGACATGCAATTGCAAACTTCACACACTCTCTCACTTATCCCAACATCTGTCTTCTAGGCTTCGCTAGTTTGGACAAGAAAGACACATTTCTGTACAAAATCACTTTTAACTTTTGCATTCTTGTATAACAATGTCATGCTATAAGATTCACCCAAAGGTGCGAAGTTGGACCTACAGCACCAGCAATCTCACCCATTCCATCTAACAAATTAACAACAGTCCTGCACCATCCTTGGAGGCGCTGATATGTTACCAATGGATACAGACATGCAGGCACACTCCATTATGCCGACAAGGGACATGGCTGCTCTTTTGGGAGCGTCCCATCAAGCTCCTCAACTCCTGTTGGTTTGCACTTGTTTCATACTGACTTCCAACGAAACCCGACCACCAGGCTGGCGTGCGGACCATGCTTCTTGCTTTCCTGATTTATTTATGTACTGTGCTACTGCCAAATCACTTCCAGAATCCTTCTACTCCCAATATCCAGCACATTGAGTGCTCAGAACGTGATCATTACACCTTCTTCCTCGCTAAGGCATTTGGTATATGGGTCAAACCACGAGTTGGTTGCACCGACATAAAATTTCGAATCAGTTTTTGATGAATTATGCCGATGACCATGATATAATATATAGTCTAAAGTTCAGACGTATGCTAGCTAAAGAGTAAAGGGTAGTCTAAAAACTATCATATCAGTTTCAATCATGCCCCTATTTTATGAGCCTTGTGCTTCAATGCATTTTGTACATGAAGATCTCAATATTGGGTTGAAAAATCGTTTGTGATGCTAGAAAATTTTAGTCAATGTATCTGAAAGACAACTTTCTGTCAAAGTTCATTATGACTCTTTGGGAAGTATTCAATTTCTATATTAGAATGTCGCCAGCGTTACCTAAAATATATAGAATAGGTTTTTTCCCTCGGAGACAAAAATGATTAGCATGTTTGTACTATCAAAAATCATCGCCTTTCCATGAATGCTAATTAGTGTGAGTCGATTAGTTAAATTAAATCTACAAAAAATCGACAATTAATTATTTATCTCTGTCGCGAGCGTAACCATATTAAACGATCTCTCTACACAAATGCAGAGGTAGTATGAAATTGATATTTTGTATGTAATAGGTCCATGTCGTGTTATATCAAACTGTATCTTCAGAATATTCAAAAAAAACATCGTATCATAGAGAATGATGGCTTTGCTATCAAATGTAGCGAGCATTACCGTGGTTTGGCCCATAGGTGATCTTTCTACGCTCTTCAATGCTACAGGATTCATCATGGTTGAATCCTTTTGAATCCATTTGAAGCAGCTTTCTTTGTTGTTTTGGAGCTTGTAGCCGCGCTGTAAAGATTGCCAGAATCCCGCAACCGCTTCATGAACTCGCTTCAATGACTAATCCATGCCTTGTCAATGTGGTGTTCTGCATCAACGTCGGAAATCATGTGCCTAATTATGTCATTGGTTTCACTGATTGTACACGGTAAATCGTTGGATACGAAAATTACATACAAACATATACCAAAATCAGATACAATTTGAAACTAACATCTGATACGAAATTCTCGTATGTTTACAGAGATCTGGTATGTTTTTCATACCACATCTCATTTACTTTCGTATGTGATTGGTATGTAGCGATGCAAGCTATTCTATTTGTGATTGGCTGCTGTTTTACACTGAAATACGAGTTGTTGGTATGTTTTATATGCGAGACCCGATGCAAAATCATCCTTTTTCGTATGCCTCTGGTATGTATTTGGTGTGGGCAGCTTTAAGTCACATAGCAAAAAAATATATGCATTACATATAGTAAATGTCAATTAACTGTTTTCGGTAATACCAGTCGTGAATATTTTTTGTTTGATAGAGGGACATTTAACTAGATTTTTTGTGAATTTTATGCTCCACGAGATTGACGTCGTTGCTACTTGTCTAGCAATATTATTAGGACATTTAGTTAGTTCTACTTTATGAGCCAAGTTGATAAAAACATCAGTTCATTCAAACGATATCTTTCGTGCAATCATGTTGACTTATATATCTCAAACATAGCTATTTTTCCGTTCATGAGTTAGGCCTATAATGTGTTTTTACTTCGGATTGATTATTTCAAAATTACATAATGCATAATTGTTGATGGTTGAATACTTATTGATTATTCATGAAATACCTTAGACTTACGTGTATCAAAATCGAATTCAGATTTGGAAGTATGACTTTTGAATGTCATTATCTCACTACTTACAAAAACAGTAGTAACATTAGTGTGATCTTTATTGACAAAAGGCCTTAACTCAACATACTTTGGACATGATTTATGCTTTCTTTTAATTGTGCTGGTATGGCTTTAGTATGTAAAGCATACCATATTTGAAATAACATACGAAAAGCATACAAATACATACCAAGAGAACACAGAAATATACCAAAAAAAATATTTTGGTGTGCATCCTTCGTATGTTATTGGTATTGAGCGATTTAAGTGATATGCTCGATACCATCGCTGAAACATAAACACAAATGTGCAACGTTTCATTTTCACTTCAGCAACTTTGTGCAGTAACGGAGGCGTCAACATCGGTTACATCATCAAAGAAATTCAAGGAAATCTTGGAAATTATCCTTGCTTTTGGGAATTACATGAACAGTTCTCGCCGCGGAATCGTTTACGGATTCAAGCTGCAGTCCCTCGACTTGGTAATTGATTAATAAATGTCTTCAAGCTGCGAGAACCAACATGCATGCCTCCCTCCCATTTCAGATTCCTGATACTAAATCTCATGACAAGAAGTGGACTTTGATGCAATTCATTGTAGCTACAATTGACAAGCACTTTCCCGACCTCATGAACTTTGACTGTGAGCTCCGCTACATCGAAAAAGCAGCATCTGGTGAGTATTCGAGACTTGAAATGAAGTCATTTTGTATTTCAAGATCAGCACTTTCATTGCATTTGAACATCTTCAATTTTACAAAATATGCGCTTCCTTTCCCTATTCCTTTATGACAGAAATAACCCAATGTCCCACTTATGCGTTGTTATAGAGTCTGAATCCGATAAGTCAGGTGAAGAATCCATTGTTCTATATTTGGTTCGTCTCCGTGGCACAGTAGTTAGGTGCTTGGCCTAGCGATCTTTCGTTCCAGAGATCGAGCCCCGAAGGTGTCATTGGAGGTCGCCTCAGAACAGTTGAAGCCCCCAGTATGAGGAAGTAGTGACGTTTAACCATCATTTTTTCATAAAAGAAAGATAATTTCAATAAGCTTGAATTTTGAAAGTTAACATTTTCACTTGACATTTTGCTATACTTGTAAACATCTGGAAATTTTTTTTTTTTGCATCAACAGCCTGCCGCCGTCGGGGTAATTGCTGGGAATGATTGAGTCATTACAGGAATATTGTCATTACAAGCGGGTAACTGCTTCATTGCATCGCTAGTGAATTGAAAGAATCCATTTGCTGGATCGAAACGTTTCTTCAGACACTACCACTCAGTCTTACAAATATATGCCGCCCGTTTCCGACGTCTAATAGTGCATTCCAGTCTAGATCTTCAGATTGTAGTGCGCCACCTAATCAGCGGCTCAGAAGACATTAGCAAGATTATCAATATCAGCGTCAGTGGCGACTAGAAAGGTCGCAATGCAAATGAATCACATACGACCATTCATCGCCACATACTTCGTGACTGTTGAGTCACTCTATAGAAGGCGACTAAAGATAGCAATCCCGGGCAAGCCCTGAAATTTTAGTCACGGGATCCTAAGATTCACTTAGTAAATTGGTTTTGATGTATAGATAACTTAGCAGCTATTTAGTAGATTTTTGCTGTTCAAAAGGACATCTGAATACTGTTTCGAGTATTTATCGATGCCGTTTCTTCATTGTTTATTGCACCTCTGCGATCTACATTTATGTTCGATTGTGCACACTAAGAAATTGTAGACAAAGAAATTTGCAGAAATTATAGGAATTAAAGGCGTTTGTCTCAAAACCCAGCAATTTCTGCATGATATTTTATATGAGAATGCGATGACTCAGGACTAACAAGACAACTATGTAGATATCTTAGTAATTCCTGGATGAATACGCGCTAGTCAACTCCATGGAAGAACGTTTTAGCTACTTTCTTGAGAGAGGAAATATCATCTTTCCCTCCAACAGCTATGTTGTACAGCCCGACCGCAGCGAGCGATTGACAGATAGCTAAGGAAGGAAACGTTTATTTCCTCTCGAAAGAATGTAGCTTTCATTTTGTGAATTTTAGATGTCTATTGTTCACATTATGAAATTGATGGCTATAGTGCGAAATCTATGAATGAGCTAATCCAGAGACTATCTCGACATCTTGGTAGTCTCTGGCTAATCATACAGGGTGAGGCGTAATTCTGGAGACATGGGTAGTATACACTGAATCTGACATACAGTATTTTCAATGACAATTTCTCCATTTTTACGGAGGTTTGATGTATGGAAATTTTTATGACGAATTTATTTAACTACAAGTCAATTTCAGCCATACTGATAATTCAAATATTCAATTATACAGATGCCTATGCAGGATGTTGATTGAACAGCTATTCAACTTCAAGAAAGACGACTTATTCACGTACTCGACATTTAAAGCATCACTTCATTACCATACAGCTTTACAACGCAGTTATGGCACTGTCGAAAGGACGCATTGATGTCGTTTTTCATGCCGCTATCGGAAGCTACCGAGCAATAACAGATGATTTCAATCGCCGACATCCCGAACGACCACTAATTACACATAGTGCCGTTGGAAAACTGATCAGTAAATTTAAGGAAACTGGAAGTGTCGAGGACCGTGAGAGAAGTGGAAGACTTCCCCCTGTGACAGATGAAGCGTCATTGATCTCTATTTTAGAGAAAAGCTATGTATAGATTTCTATTTACCAGAATAGTTGGTGCTTTCTTTGTCAAAGAAAGCATGACCTCTGAAGTCTACCTACAAATGCTCCAAGAGGGAATTATATCATCACTACTAAATGTTGACGGCGGAGCGCCACCTCACTACGGACTACGGAATATCTGTCAGATTTTGGTTGGATCCGCAGTTCCCAAATCGGTGGATAGGTAGACGTGTGGCCAGCTCGTTCAACCGACTTATACCTGTGGGGTCATCTCAAATCCTTAGTGTATGATAAGAAGATCATGGATCTGGATCATTTGCAAGAAAGAATTGTTGATGTTTGTGCCTGCATTTCGTCGGATGTTTTGAGTTGTGTTCGCATTCACTGGAAAAATCGTCCCTGATGTGTCTACAACGTAGAACGGTTCCCACATCATGTGATTAGCCTTTCTTTTCCTTGTGTCTTGTTGAATACTTATTCATATTAAATAAATAGTTCTCATCTTATTCTAGATCCAATTGGAAGCTATGTAATTCAACTGTGAGTTCGTAGTAACTTTTTTGCGAAGTAAAATGCTTATTGCATGTATCTACTCAATTCAGCAGTGATAAATTAGGTTAACCATCATAGTAATGTACAAAATGCAACTTTTCCTATGTCTCCAGAATTACGCCTCACCCTGTAGATTTTTGACAGACTTCTATGATTTTTTACACAGGAGCTTACACAGGAAAAGTTAACTGCGGGAGGGACTGAAAAGTTGAATTTTCCTCCCGTAAGTTTACATAGAAGAGATATCTTTTCACTCCCACACAAAATGAAAAGACCTTTTCCCACATGCATTTCTAAGTAAAAAAGTATTTCTAACTGCTGTTGACGGGAAATAAATGAGAGGATTCCTCAGTGGTCACGTCTGAGTGGCTAGTAGATATCACTGAATTCGGATTCTGCTATTACTGTTCTTCCTTTAATGAAAATAGATCACAAGCAAGATGTGTTCCGCGGATAAATGACAATTTTCCGATGTGACAGCCTTTCCTTGACGAATCCGAAGTTTTACATGTAATTATTTTTCATAATCCCCATGGGTATTTTCCGCTTCCATTATTCTGCTTGCCTCAGAGAATAGCTTTAGAGAAAATTTAAGTATCAAAGTGTGTACTTCTCTCGCTGGTTTCTCTACCTTTCGTTGTCAATTTCTGCACGGTCATTCTGTGAAACCACATGCTCTTCGACCATTGGCACGCGTTGAACACAATTACGATTGCATCTTGTTCAACTGATTGACAATCGAAAAGTAGAAGCCAATTCGAACCCAAGTTGCGAATGTTCTGGGTACTACACGAAGTTGAAAATGGTACCGTCAGAATCAGATTGTTCTACAGTTCAATTTCAGCACTTTTAACCATTCAGCCAAAAACATCGGCTCGAATGACTGGAAGGTTAAACAAGTTTGTGTTGTCACAAAGGAGCACAATTTGAATTTCAAAACTTGAGAATGTTTGAAGACCTTTGCTGATCTACACAGTAAAAAGTATGACTCCTCATACTAATTCAACTGTTATTTCGACGACTTTGACACAGCATGTGAACTTCTCATCATCACTTTATATGAAAATGACTCCACACGTTCGAACATCTCCCCAATATGGACCTGCTGCCATAAAGATGATGATTTGCATGCGCATGAAACATAAACAATGCAATTATTATGACGCAAACTTTTCAACTCGGGTAAATCTATTAGGTTTACAATGCTTATGCGAGTGACAATCAAGACAAGAGCATCTGAACCATTTTGAAACATGATTCAGAAAAATTGTCGAATTTCACCAAAAGTCTCTAATAGCCGTTTCACATTTGCAGCAATGACACATGGAGAATTTGAATAATAGTCGTCAATAGTCGAGTTAGGCGTTTTAGTCTAGATTCTATCAAATGCATAGTTCAATGAAATTTTATTGAATTATAGGCATTTATTGCTGCGGTTGATTCAGTTTTCAAATTGTATTGATTCTCCGCTTATCTGTGATCACCAATTCATCTCAAGTGTTATAGCAGTTATAAAGAATTTAAGATATTTGAGAAACGGCGTTTGGACGCATTTGCCACGTAGTCTCCTGGAACACGAACGTTTGCCGGTAATAGGCTAAATCTGAATAAACATGAAATCAGGAAAACGGAAGTAATGAGCCGAAATTTGCATCACTGATACATTCGCAAAGGTTGGTAAAACAGGTTCGTCTCTCGAAAATAATTTACTGGTGCATGTAAATTTGAAGCTCTGCATAGTGACCCATAACGTCAACCTTCCGAGGCAACTGGCCTCTCAGCATCTTGAATTGAAATTACGACTCATCCTTCACGACGTCCCAGGAGAGACGGTTTCATTTTGAAAATTTCCAATCATATTTCTCGACGGTTTCTGAAGTATTTTTGCATGAAAATTTCGAAAATCAAGGTTTAAAAATCATAGAACTAGTCCTGTTTGAGAAAATGACGAAAATTCAAAATGGCGGACATGAAGCCGGAACTGCCCAAGACTCCTGTTTCGATTTGATGCCCGCAATTTTAAATTTTTCTTCCTCGAAAAGGGATAGCCGCATGATTTTCTAGCAATTATATTTGAAAAGAGCGTCTCAAGTTCTACTCATTGACATAATTAATGAAACAAACTATCATTGGCTTGCATTGAAGTTTGTTTCATTTTTTCTCAGGTATGATGCAATATTTCGCTTTCTATGTATTACCATTCAACACATTAGAGAATGGAGAAAGATCTATGGTGGTCAAATTTCAAATTTTGATATCAATACAACTGTCACAATTGCTTTTACAAATTGAACATAAACGTGAACTGAAATCCAGCTTTTGTAATATAAAATGGCACACGATCAGTTTACCAGAGGTATGGCTATTGGAATGATTCGTTGTGGTAGAAGTTGTGCGAGTGTTGCCAAAGAGCTGCAACTATCGAGAGTCGTTGTTTGGAGGTGGTGGTGTCGATGGAAAGCAGAAGGAGATGTTAAAAAGAAGAAGGGATCTGGTCGACCAAGAAAGTCTGCAGGAAGGACAGACGCACGTCTAGTTTTAGCTGCAAAGAGGAATAGATTTGTGTCCGTCCCAAAGCTAGTCGTGCACTGGAAGAGTGCCTCAAATATAGACTGTAGCGTTCGAACGGCTTACCGAAGATTGCGAGAAGCTGGAATTCAATCGCGACGACCAGCTGTCCTAATTCCATTGAGTTTTGAGCAGCGCAGAAGACGAGTTGCATGGTGTGATGCCCATCGCTCATGGACTGACCATCACTGGCAGAAAGTCTTGTGGACCGATGAATCGGTCGGCGAGTGAGAGACCGCTATTCACTTCCACCAGTGTTCCTGAAGATTCTCTCTGAAAGACTGACAGAGCAGTGGCTTCTCCTTGAAACATCCTTCATTCAGAAACTTTGTGAATCCATGCCATCTCGGATTACTGAATATATTGGAGCTAGAGGGGGACACACGCGCTATTAAAGTTGAATCTGCTACATGCGTTGTTTTTCTGTGCTAGCGACTTGGTGGAGATTGTGACTAAATTATCAAGGTATCATACATACATGTATATATACCAGTCAAAAATGAAAGAAGTTAAAGAAGTAAATGTTTCAAAAATGTTGTCAATGAGTGTACATAGAAAGCTGTTGACGAAATAATTGAGACTTTTTTTAATCTAGTCCCAAACTCCTGTTTCGGTTTCATGTCCTCTATTTTGAATTTTCGTCATTTTCTTGAAACCGGCTAATTGTATGATTTTCTAGCAATTATATTTGAAAAGAGCGGGTCAAACTACATACGAAACTGTTGACGAAATAGATGGGATTTTTTTAATCCACTCCGAGAATGCAGTTTCGGTTTTTCCGTCCGCCATTTTGAATTTTCACAATTTTCACGTACAGGGCTAGTTGAATGATTTTTAAACCATGATTTTCGAAATTTTTATCCAAAAATACATCAGAAACTGTCGAGAAAGTTTCAAAATGAAACCGTCTCTCCTGGCTTACCATGCCTTTGAGTTTGACTGCTTCACAAGATTGTGATTGCTTTCAGTGTCTATGGAGAGCATGAGTGCAGACGTTAACCTTCTGGAGAGGGGAATGAAAGACGTTGTCCAAGAACATAACAATCGGAAGGAAGACTGTCCTGAGTCCCTCCAGAAGTTCGTGACCGAAAATAAGCAGAAAATGGAGAAACTTTTGAAAGATTTCAAATCAGCAGTGGAAGCTTATGAGAATCTGGTATCGTACTTCGGTGAAACAACAAAAACTATTTCTCCTGATCATTGCTTCTCAATTCTCTGTCGATTTACCAAGGCATTCCAGGTAAGTTCAGTAGACGAATATGTCTGATTCATAGACAGGTCTACAAAAAAAACCAGTTGATCTCCTCTCCTTATGGGCGGATCGGTGATTGCAGGTTGGCCGTCAACACATAACAGAACATGATAATGAGAGCGCTATACCGTCTAATGGCTCGATAGTGCATGTATGCAGTGCTTACTGACGTGGGCAGTCGTCTTGTAGGTAGAGGGCTCGATTCCATGAAGTGCATCATTTTCTGTGACTTAGTCATCAGAAATGACATGTGAAACATAGTTGATTCTCCGCTGATTATTCACATGAGATTGGTTGATGTGACGACGAATATTCTGTACAGTTATCACTGAATGAAACACATGCATATTCCTACCATGTGTCCACTGAGATGTTTACTTCTCAGGATTGAGAGTCAAGACCATAGAATTTCTATGGTTAAGACAGACATTATCACAAGTCATTTCAGCGAACTGGAAGGCATCGAGAGATGACATAGATATTGACAATATTCCATTTCCATGTCGAGCGCATGGCTTTGATCAAAGACTTTTTTGTCTGGGAATGAATGTTATCAATATCTATGTCCATCGTTCGATTATTCTAATGGCTGGAGCAGCCTGATCATGTCTGTTGCAACTTTCAGCTGACTGTCGAGGCTAGGTACAGTTTCCTATCTTTGATAGGCTGACATAGGGAGTTGGACAGTTCATTTGCATAGCTACAGACCATTCCGAAGTCACTGCCTCTGCGAGGAGGTGAAGCAGGTTATCTCAACCAGCTTGAGTGAGATGCTGCTGGAAACATGTTGCAATTAGCGAATTATTGTCATTCACTATTTTTAGAATAATTAAATTGAAATCGCATTATTAGCCGATTTATTTTATAACCCACAAGTGCCGGATACACTCAGGAAATTCAGATCATGAAGAGACGAACGGTGAATATCATTTCCATTTGACGAATTTATTACTGAGAAAAATTAAGTCAAACATATACAGTTATGGCCAATGATATCCGACCACTAATGTTATGGCCAATGATATCCGACCACTAATGTTATGGCCAATGATATCCGACCACTAATGTTATGGCCAATGATATCCGACCACTAATGTTATGGCCAATGATATCCGACCACTAATGTTATGGCCAATGATATCCGACCACTAATGTTATGGCCAATGATATCCGACCACTAATGTTATGGCCAATGATATCCGACCACTAATGTTATGGCCAATGATATCCGACCACTAATGTTATAGACATTGATTTCCGACCACTAATGTTATGGCCAATGATATCCGACCACTAATGTTATGGCCAATGATATCCGACCACTAATGTTATGGCCAATGATATCCGACCACTAATGTTATGGCCAATGATATCCGACCACTAATGTTATGGCCAATGATATCCGACCACTAATGTTATGGCCAATGTATCCGACCACTAATGTTATGGCCAATGATATCCGACCACTAATGTTATGGCCAATGATATCCGACCACTAATGTTATGGCCAATGATATCCGACCACTAATGTTATGGCCAATGATATCCGACCACTAATGTTATGGCCAATAATATCCGACCACTAATGTTATGGCCAATGATATCCGACCACTAATGTTATGGCCAATGATATCCGACCACTAATATTTTCATGCTGACAAATTTAATTTACTTGTATAACCACACCTTGTGCCTGTAATAATTCATTGATTTACCTATCAGGCAATAGTAGTCCGGCAGCCAGAGCGAGTTTCTGCAGGGGACGAGACCGACAATGAGACTTTCACAGAATGATGTACACCTCATAGTCCGGCAGCCAGAGCGAGTTTGTGCAGGGAACGAGGCCGACAATGAGACTTTCACAGAATGATGTACACCTCATAGTCTGGCAGCCAGAACGAGTTTCTGCAGGGAACGAGGCCGACAATGAGACTTTCACAGAATGATGTACACCTCATAGTCCGACAGCGAGCACGAGTTTGTGCAGGGAACGAGGCCGACAATGAGACTTTCACAGAATGATGTACACCTCATAGTCCGGCAGCCAGAGCGAGTTTCTGCAGGGAACGAGGCCGACAATGAGACTTTCACAGAATGATGTGCACCTCATAGTCTGGCAGCCAGCACGAGTTTGTGCAGGGAACGAGGCCGAAAATGAGACTTTCACAGAATGATGTACACCTCATAGTCCGGCAGCCAGAGCGAGTTTCTGCAGGGGACGAGGCCGACAATGAGACTTTCACAGAATGATGTACACCTCATAGTCCGGCAGCCAGCACGAGTTTCTGCAGGGAACGAGGCCGACAATGAGACTTTCACAGAATGATGTACACCTCATAGTCCGGCAGCCAGCACGAGTTTCTGCAGGGGACGAGGCCGACAATGAGACTTTCACAGAATGATGTACACCTCATAGTCCGGCAGCCAGCACGAGTTTCTGCAGGGAACGAGGCCGAAAATGAGACTTTCACAGAATGATGTACACCCTACGCCTACTACGAATCGGCACGTCTGCCGAGTTCTAGTGAGTTCCTCTTCTTGTCAGACAGGATCAAAGAAAAACACATGTAAATCCAATGGGACGCAGATTGCAGTTTTGGCTAAAATGAAATTTTGTATGTTTTCTCTGATTAAACGAAAAGTACTGAACCCAGAGTCATAATTTTTGACATGGAATGTCTTCAGGTCATTTTCTTTCATTTTGATACATCCGTGTCTATATAGCGAAACGCATTTAGATTTGGCGAGCCTCTTAATGTCGGCAAACACAATCATTTTGAGCAACTTTACCCACATTCAAATACATTCTCATAAGCATTCCCGATCATAAGCATGATAATAGCACATCCACATGAAAGGAAATGACCGAAAGACATCCCATGTCAAAAATTATGACTCTGGCTTAGTACTTTTCGTTTAATCAGAGAAAACAAAGAAAATTTCATTTTAGTCAAAAAATGCAATATGCGTCCTATTGGTTTTACATGTGTTTTTCTTTTATCCTGTCTGACAAGAAGAGAAAAACTCAATAGAACGCGGCAGACGTGCTGATCCGTAGTAGCCGCATGGTGTACATCATTCTGTGAAAGTCTCACTTTCGGCCTCGTTCCCTGCAGAAACTCGTGCTGGCTGCCGGACTATGAGGTGTACATCATTCTGTGAAAGTCTCACTTTCGGCCTCGTTCCCTGCAGAAACTCGTTCTGGCTGCCGGACTATGAGGTGGACATCATTCTGTGAAAGTCTCATTGTCGGTCTCGTCCCCTGCAGAAACTCGCTCTGGCTGCCGGACTATACGCAATCACAATAGAGTATGTATAAATAGTAGAATTTTCAGAATTACACGAATTCCGGGAATTGTCTGTCATAGTTAATTTGAGCATCACATTGTAATCATGCCAACAAATTCTGATGCTCGCACAAATATCAAACTTTTATTTGAAGATGGATGGAGTGAACGTCAGATTGCAGTAAGATTAAATTTGTCAAAGACAACAGTCCATGATATTATCCAAGTTATCAAGTAGACTGGATCCACAAAAAAAACAACCAGGCAACCAAGAATCACCAGCCGTCAAACTGATAACATGTTACGGCGTGCTGCTGTGAGGAATCCTTCTATATCCAGTTCTCAAATTAGAGCACAATTACCTGAAAATGTTCTAGTCAGCACTCGAACCATCAGAAGACGTCTCCTTGTCGATGCAGGTCTTCGCTCTTGCAGTCCAGCTTTCTCCACGAATATTAAAGGTCTACTTATCTTCTACAGAACTCACAAAGACTGGACAGTTGACCAGTGGCGGAGAGTACTCTTCATCGATGAAACACAAATAAAGCAGTTTCAACCACTAAGGGCCTTGGTTCGACGTCCTTCAAATCAGTGATTCAATCCAAGGTTTATTGTCCCAGCTGTGAAAAAATGTCCCTCAGTCATGATATGGGGCTCGATGTCGGCATTTGGCAGCGGAGTTATTTACGTCGTACAGCAAGAGAAGACGGTCGTTGAGTATTTAAAAATCATTCAAGAAAAAGTGCCGCAGTGGATGAAACTTCATAGGTGCGATGTGTTTCAACATGACGGTGCACCATGCCACCAATTCCGTGCTGTAAAATCTTGGCTTCATTGTGATAATATCGAAGTACTCCGTCCTTGGCCAGGATCGTCCCCAGGTAAAGCTGAAGTTGTCAGTGTCGAAATCCAATCCATCTTCACTGATAGATCTCAAAGCTGCTATTCTTCATGCCTGGACTCATGAAATATCTCCTACGTATTGTCAATCTCTCGTGGATTCAATGCCACGACGACTCAACGCCGTTCTAGCGGCTCATGATACTGCAACTAAGTATTAAAGGTTTTATGAATCATTGACATTTTGCACCTAAAATGACCAATGACATTTAAATGCATGTGCAATTGTTCACGTGTATTAATTACACATGCTTTTGTTTATAACTTGAATACTACTTATCAACTAATACTTTCAACTCGTTTTATTCTAAAAATATATGGGTGGCCGGATATCATTGGCCATAACTGCATGCTATTCCACTGACAGGCTTTCCTGCAACCTGACCGCTTCGTATAAGTGGGCTTACTGATTAGAGTTACTTCTGCAAGTCGCCCGCATGGCCGATCACACAATCTAAAAAGAGACGAACATCTCTGTCAAGCTCTATCGCTTCCTACCATTGCATACAATGGCTGGGATAGGATTATGTCGGCTCTAGACTAACTCACACGCAAATGAATCTATCGATCTCTACGAGTGCAGCTATTTCGTTATTCTCGTTTTGTGTATGGCTTCGTAAGTATCTCTGGTGTCCCGTTTACAGAATAGATATTCCGGAAGACAGAACTTTTCTGTGAGTCTTCAGAACAAACTCTCGAGTGGCTGCATCAATTCCTGAAGCATAATTGAGCCTTCTGCATGAATCGTCAAGAGAAGGCCTTTGATGAAACTAACGATCGCACAATGTGCTTCTGAAATTGGGCGCTCGAGCGCATAATGTCACATAAATCTGATCACCTAGGGTAAACAAGTCTATATTATTGTAAATAAAAGGCACGATTACCGCTAGTCGTTCATTTCATATAGATTGATCTTTTTCGTCTACTCGATTGTTATACGATTTTGTTTGTTACCTTGACTCTACAGAAAGCTGCAGCGGATAACAAACAACGTGCAATACTTGCTGCAAAATCTGACGACGACGAGGAGGACTCTGCTTTGACGGAAAATAAGCCTCGACGGAGTAAAGACGTAAGTCAAAAGTCTCAGCTCTCGTAAAACTTCTTACCTATATCATAGAATATGCCCTGTTCACCATCAGAGGTTTAGCTGTAACAGTATTGACTTCAAGACCGGGGATATTCAGTTCGAAACCCTTTCATGTTGTGGGGGGAGATTTATGGTCCTCCCAAACTTTTTTAAACAGCTGCTCAACGCCTTTATACCACACCGTCGAACTTCATATAACTTCTAACTAGAACATCTTTCATACCGGTATTGGAATAGCCACAGAATTAGACACGTCGTCTCTTCTTCTGTTTGACTAGATAGGAAGTACTGGAACATGTAACGTTAATGAAATGGCACAATCTGCTGACTAAATACCATAGCAATCGAACAATGAGCAGCCAGTTCAACATTAAACTCGCCAAATTGTGGAAGTTTCAGCGACTGTTATCAACCGGATCACACAGAAAAGAGACGCAGTCGATGTCAAGTTCTATAGAGAAGTTTGTGAACGTTTTTTCGTGCACCTGCTAACTTTTTTAAAATGATCGGAGGGCCCAACATTCTCGAGAAAACTTTTGCTCAATGATCTGAATTCTTCGAATCTGAAGGAGTCGTGGCGATCGGAGCATTTTGAAGGAATTCACAGAAACCCGCAGCCGGCGCATGACTATTGTCCTATCTCTGCAAGGTATCAAGAATTTCTTTTTGCCCACGTAGCAAGCTCCTGCATGTGCCATCGTTTTGAATCAGTTTGCACTTGTAGCAAAGTGACACGCTTAAACAATCTAATTATGTGGGAATAGCATTTCAGAAAGATTGAAAGTCAACCTCGATTTCAGTGACGTCACAAAGCTAGATTACTATCGAGAGTGCAAACTAACAGACCAACTTTTGATATCTGTTCATTGTCTACTTTTGCATGGATAAAGTCAAAAGAAAACTGTGATCTCACAATTTGACGACAGTTATGCTTTTTGTGAATGAAAGTCACCCGACGCGTCTTGTCTAACCTGGGGAGTATCAAGGGATGACTTTTACTAGCAATAAACATGACTATCGCATTATTGGGAGAGAGCATTTTTCTTTTGACTTCCTCATGACTGACCTCCCGTACAGACGACTCTGCTAGTGAACCGAAAAAGTTTTGACCATAGAGTACGTATATTAGGTAGAGTGGTAACTCCGCATTTATTAAATCCCCAATGTGTATGCACTTTCGATTTTATTAAATGAACTCAGGGGATACGGTCGGAATTGTTTCCAAATGTGAGATATACAGATTTATGCGGTTTTGAAGAAATTACAACCAAATTGACTGATCATGATAGCAAAGCAGAAGGAAATGATGTTATTTTACTGATTTTTCATGTCATGACAGCCTTGGAGAGGCAATATTTGTTAAATTGGCAACTCGATGACTTGCTATTGCTTTCATGAATTAGAAACATGAAATTTCAGCCAAGAAGGCGCAATAAGATGTCGACTTTTTCATGGAGACTTCCAATATAAAACGGAATATATTTCCTAATAAAACATGAAGTTCCCTTAATAATCAGCTTAATTTCCGCTTAGTTAGGATGCTTATTAGCAAATATTCATTCCTATTGATACCCAACTTGCTTCATACTACATAGTCATCTCGGTAGTATCAAGATTGCCAAATTTTGACTTTTTTCAAAAATGCTCAAAATTGATTTGGACCACAGGAACACAATCTCCGCAAAAATCTGAATCTTCTGATATAAAAATTTTCACTGTATACAGATACTTTTTTCAGTCGACACTCTTTTGATTCACTTTTTTATGAAATTTTTGTCTTGTAGGAACATTCTGCGGAACTTTTAGACATTCTATTCATATGCATTAGTGCATGCTTGACACTTACTTGTGCACATAGAAATTAACAATACCATAGAAAGTCCTAGAATGGAAATTGCATGAAAATTATGGCACACGCCGGGGGAACTTATTTGGGTGCAAAATGCAAATTGTGCGAGTTGGCTTCCTTGCTTTATGGTTGGCATTTATATCTATCAAGCCAATTTGTGATCTGGGCTGTTGCCCTTTGTTTAAAGATCATGTGCAACAAAGCAATAATGAATTTACAAAATACTGCAGCGACAGGATGACAAAGAAGAAAATCCTTTAAAACTTTCTGTACGTTCTTCATTTTGAAATATCGCTCCGACAATCTATCAATACTATAATCAGACTCTTATGCAACTTGTAATGTCGATTTACAGAACATGCATTGCTCCAGCTTGAAATCAGACGCCAAGAAATCTTAGAGTATACATTTTATTTTAAAGGGTTACCCTGTTCACTAAATTTGAATAAGTTTCAAAATCTCTACATGCATTCGAATATCTGCTGCCAAAATATCATCACACTATATCACATAAGTCATTCAATGATTAATTGATGATTTCCAGCGACATTTTATCTATCTGAGAAATGATTGGAGTAAAGAAGCTTTCAGTGTGTTTATTCCAGAAAAGTGCAAGGTTTCTTAACCGCTTGACGGAGAAATTATCCAATAATTAGAAATTTTATCTGTGAATTCTTGACATCCTCTTACAACCAGTACACCGACCACTTTCAATTATGACTGTGAACCAAATTTCAATTCGTATTCCAGTATTGAAAATTGTATAACAGCTGTCATTGACTGCCGCAAATACATACAGTGTATTAAACCATGGAATAGTAGGCTATTTCACATGATACAATACCACCATCTCACTTAAAATTCTCTTCATGAAAATCCTGCAATTTGCTGTCAACAACTTCCACAACCAACTTGGCAAATAGTTTGACTATGATACAATGTTTTAGATCGAATCTGATCTACAAACCATAGATTTTTCCATGGACCATCATTGTACATAGGCAAGATATCAAACTTCCATTCTAGTGTACTATTATCCACTTCTATGCTTGTACATGACTAACATACAATGCAAAGAGGATCAGCTGGAGTAATCATACTTTCTGAATCTGCACATGAAATATCAAATATTCAATATTGTTTACTTGTGTCACTTTAATTCATGAAAAACATCAAGAATTCATAATCAATATTAACAAATTGTTTGAATTAGAGGTCTCATACATGTAATAATATGCGTATATATATTTCAAAAAGACCTCCAAAAGAGAATCTCAGGTTTCACATTACAGACAAATTCTATACAAAAGCACTGCAGATTTTGATTATACAACAAGGAAGAGGAAAAAATGAATCCGTCTATTCTTCGTTAGGTTCTGACAGATGGAAGAATCAGGCGATTGCTACAAACCGACTTTACAGGAAGCAGCTTGTGGAAAACATGATCAGTAGATGCCAAAGCTTGTTTAAAGAACTTCAGTGATAATGATTGTCGACGATCGATGATATTCAACATGCTGCAATTTTCACAATCTCGAACCTCACCGTGTATGATACGAAAAGATCTTTTACAAAGTGACATAAGTAGAATTTAGAACAACACCTGGATTCAAAAATACGGGGGAGGTATATTCCATTAAAGATCGAATAACAGAATTAAAAACTAACACCAATTCATCGTGTGATAAAAAGCCTTTCAGAATACGTATCACGTATAGAAGGATTTCATCTTCACAATTGTCATCTTCGACATCCGAAGCTACATGAATGCTCACCTTTACCGGCCACCAATCCCAAATTCCTCCAGGGTGGGCCGTATCGTCCTCTTCCATTTTACTCGATCGAGGGCCAGATTATGGGTTAAGGCTTTTTCTCTCCAGATCTTTTTCTATGACCCTTTTCCATGACAGGGGTGGACGACCTCGTCTTCGTCTGCCAGATATCGGTTGGTGCAGTGCTGTTTGGGTTATATGATCGTCCGGTCTTCTTCTGACGTGTCCGTACCATGCAAGCCGCTTGTACTCCATGAATCATGGTTAAACCTTGACATCGCCTGAGCATCTTCATTTCCGTCACCATCAGCCTTTGCGTATCTTTCTTCCTTGGTGCCCAACACTCTCCTCCAGGTCATTGCCGGTCGTATCATAGCCTGGTAGATCTTTGATTTTAGCTTGAGAGGAACTTCTTTGTCGTAGATAACTCCTGTCACTTGTCTCCAATTTTTCCATCCTGTTTGTATGCGGTTTTTGATGTCCTGCTCGCAAGATGATGTTACGTCTAACAGTGAACCAAGATACTTGAACTTCTTAACTGATAGGAGCGAGGTTCCATCCATTTGGATTTCTTCATCGTTCGCAGCGGTGGAGAGGTATTCACTCTTACTTCTGCTAATTCTGAGACCATTACTTTCCAGGGCATTGTGCCATAACTCCAGCCTGCTTTCTACCATTGTTTTAGAATCCCCACAAATCACCAGATCGTCAGCGTAGAGCATTTCTTTTGGGGGACTGCTCTCCAGATGCCCAGTTATCACATCCAAGACCAGTAAGAAGACATATAGACTCAACGCCGATCCCTGGTGCAGCCCAACAGTGACCTCAAAAGGTGGAGTGCAACCATGCTTGGTTTTCACAATTGTTAGGGTTTCTCGATACATTTCCCGAATCAGAGTTACATACACCTCCGGCACTCCTTTCCTTCTCAAACAGTTGAACAACAATTCTCGAGGAACTACATGAATACTGAAACTATATTACTATTTAGCATAGCTATTAGCGGATTCATGCCCAGGATAAGTATAATGCATTATAATCATTTAAAGACAGGTTAAATGAGAATGTGATATTTCCACTGGCAAACTGCTCTAGCTTCATGATGATTAATTGAATGAAAGACCTAAAATCAGTCCGCATGTGATCAGCATTAATGAAAACGACTTTGATGATATGAAGTCATGTTTACCTTTAATTTCTTTTCATTTTGCTTTGTAGGCACTCATGTCAGACCTACAGGTAAGACATTTTTTCTGTAGTGAAATATTAGCACTATTTAATTGATCAGAGCTATTGAAACGGAATGTATACGAAACTAAAACATCAAAAATAAATCAATCTAATTATCAAATGAATAGATAAATGTAAACAGATAATTCACAAATATTGATTATTATAAATGAAATAAATAATCAATAAATTAGAATTTTCATCAAGTATTTCCGCGTGTAATCCTTTCGTCTTCAAATGCAAAACAACATCCATTTTTTGGCTATCATGCCTGCAGACGTTTTACTTTACTTGGTTGGATGCGTTTATTGGTCCAATTTGGATATCATTGAAAATATCATTCAAACTTTCGTTGAGCAGGCGTTCTAGAATATAGAATTTATGAAGGGATGCATCATTTGTCAAGTTCATCATGGCATGAAATGAGGTTTTGAAAATTTGAGCTAAAACTTGTGCATTCAGAAGAAACTAAAGTCTTCATGAGAATTATCATTCGCGAATTGGGTTTACTGTTATCTTCTATGAAACTTTTGAATGGCTGCGACAAACCTACTGCTTCCCAAAAAAAGGTGAAACAGTGAGAATGCAGACAGATTTAATGCTAAGTTTAAAATTCTATTCGTAGACAAATGTCGGCTGATTCTTGCACAATTAATACCACCACTGATGCCATGTGCACTCAGAATAAGCCGCAAGTCATTTTAGTAAATCCTTCGAACAATGTCGAGAAATGTGGATGATAGCTTGTGGCTTACACTGTGAGCAAGATGTCAATGAAACTCCTGCATTCATACATCTGCGACTTGTAGTTTACGTCTTGTAGGTGATGGAGAGGTGCGTACAGAAATAGGTTGATTCGATTACCTAAATGACATCTAGTGAACGTTGAGGAAAAATGAGCTATGTCAAATTTGAGTATCTCTTGGGGCTAAGTTCAAATCACATAATTGTGTTGCAATGTGTGTACACTGTAAATCGCTCAATACCAATCACATACGAAGGATGCACACCAAAGTATTTTTTGGTATATTTCTGTATTCTCTTGGTATCTACTTGCATGCTTTTCGTATGTTATTTCAAATGTGGTATGCTTTGCATACTAAGGCCATACCAGCACAATGTCAAAAGAAAGCATAAATCATTTCCAAAGTATGTTGATTTAAGGTCTTTTGTCAATAAAGATCACACTCATGTTACTACTGCTTTGTAAGTAGTGAGATAATGACATTCAAAAGTCATACTTTCAATACTGAATTCGATTTCAATACACGTAAGTCCAAGGTATTTCATGAATAATCAATAAGCATTCAACCATCAACAATTATACATTATGTAATTTTGAAATTAATCATATAATCAATCCGAAATAAAAACACATTATAATTCATGAACGCAAAAATAGCTATGTTTGAGATATATAAGTCAACATGATTGCACGACAAATATCGTTTGAATGAATCACTGATTATCAACGTGGATCATAAAGTAGAGCTAACTAAACGTCCTGTTAATGTTGCTAAATAAGTAGCAACGACGACAATCTTGCGGAGCATAAAATTCACAATAAATCTAATCTAGTTAAATATCACTCTATCAAACAAAAAATATTCACGACTGGTATTACCGAAAACACTTAATTGACAGTATATAATACATATATTATTTTCCTATGTGACTTAAAGCTGCACATACGAAATGTATACCAGAGACATACGAATGAGGATGAATTTGCATCGGGTTTCGTATATAAAACATAACAACAACTCGTATTTCAGTGTAAAACAGCCAATCACAGATAGAATAGTTCGCATCGCTGCATACCAATCACATACGAAAGTAAATGAGATTTGATATGAAAAACATACCAGATCTCTGTAAGCATACGAGAATCTCGTATCAGATGTTAGTTTCAAATTGTATGTGATTTTGGTATATGTTTGTATGCAATTTTCGCATCCAGTGATTTACAGTGTAAAATGGATCATTTTTCCATCCTTTTCATTATCTTTCAGGCTGCACTCAGCAAGAACAACCTCGATAAAATCAAGCGAAAGCAAACACATGCCATCGAAGACGGAACAATGGATAAACTGCTTAACGGTGAGAATTTATTTACCTGGCTTCAATTTTTCAGTTGCACATGGATAACTTTAACCAGGTCATCAGAGCATTGCGTCACATGGTGATATTGACCCACGACTCTCTATCACAAGGAATTAATTGAATTTATATAGCGTTTATTGGTCAAAGCCAATGAGTTTATGCTGCACAGACAAGGTGATGAGGAATCTGAAGAATGTTATATACATGTACAGAAGAAACCAGCAGTATCAATTAAATCAAAATTTAAACCAGTAAAACAATAACACAAATAAAGGAATTAATAAATAACAGTCAATTATTGAGAGTAAAATACTAGACATCATGAGTGGGATGAGAAAAGTCCTTTGAATTTCTAAAATACTTTTTTTCATCAAGTCGAGGCATTTCGGACGCAGCAAGCGACCATCATCAGGTGCAAGCAATCGTTAAACTGGACATCAGTTAGTCATGTCACTGCTGGACAAAAGTCAGAATTGTCATGTGGAAATTGACAGCAGAGCACAGAATTACACAAGAATGTTACATCACGCTACATATACAATAATAACAAATAAAATGCCACTTGCTCCACCATTAAGATAAGATGAATACGAGAAATGTACATAAAATATCAAGAGAAACAAAAGAAAGAAAGAACTGGCTAAAATCTCCACAATTCACTTCAATTTCACTTCAATTTCACTTCAATTTCACTTCAATTCACTTCAATTTCATTTCAATTTCACTTCAATTTCACTTCAATTCACTTCAATTTCACTTCAATTCACTTCAATTTCACTTCAATTTCACTTCAATTTCACTTCAATTTCACTTCAATTCACTTCAATTTCACTTCAATTTCACTTCAATTTCACTTCAATTTCACTTCAATTTCACTTCAATTTCACTTCAATTTCACTTCAATTTTACTTCAATTCACTTCAGTTTCACTTCAATTTCACTTCAATTTCACTTCAATTTCACTTCAATTTCACTTCAATTTCACTTCAATTTCACTTCAATTTCACTTCAATTTCACTTCAATTTCACTTCAATTTCACTTCAATTTCACTTCAATTTCACTTCAATTTCACTTCAATTTCACTTCAATTTCACTTCAATTTCACTTCAATTTCACTTCAATTTCACTTCAATTTCACTTCAATTCACTTCAATTCACTTCAATTTCACTTCAATTTCACTTCAATTTCACTTCAATTTCACTTCAATTTCACTTCAATTCACTTCAATTTCACTTCAATTCACTTCAATTCACTTCAATTCACTTCAATTTCACTTCAATTTCACTTCAATTTCACTTCAATTTCACTTCAATTTCACTTCAATTTCACTTCAATTCACTTCAATTTCACTTCAATTTCACTTCGATTCACTTCAATTTCACTTCGATTCACTTCAATTTCACTTCAATTTCACTTCGATTCACTTCAATTTCACTTCGATTCACTTCAATTTCACTTCAATTTCACTTCGATTCACTTCAATTTCACTTCGATTCACTTCAATTTCACTTTAGTTCACTTCGATTCACTTCAATTTCACTTTGATTCACTTCAATTTCACTTCAATTTTACTTCGATTCACTTCAATTTCACTTCGATTCACTTTGATTCACTTCAATTTCACTTCAATTTTACTTCGATTCACTTCAATTTCACTTCGATTCACTTTGATTCACTTCAATTTCACTTCAATTTTACTTCGATTCACTTCAATTTCACTTCGATTCACTTCGATTCACTTCAATTTCACTTCAATTTCACTTCGATTCACTTCAATTTCACTTTAGTTCACTTCGATTCACTTCAATTTCACTTCGATTTCACTTCGATTCACTTCAATTTCACTTCGATTCACTTCGATTCACTTCAATTTCACTTCGATTCACTTCAATTTCACTTCAATTTCACTTCAATTCACTTCAATTTCACTTCAATTCACTTCAATTTCACTTCAATTCACTTCAATTTCACTTGAATTTCAAATGGAAAAGCACTTGTGTAATCCATGATGATTCACACTATGCTTTCTTAGGAGAAGTCAAGGTAACCTTGATTATTCATACTTTGAGTTTTTCTCTCATCAAGAATGAATCACGAATGAAAATAGTGAAACTGAAGTTATCTAGGAAGAATAGCCTATATCAAAATATCATCAAAAAGTTGTGAAATGAACTCTTCAGATCTTTGACTCTGTTATGGTCGAACAGAGCTGATCCCAAGGAACTTAGCACATTGCAGTTGGTGGCGCTATTTAACCTGGCGATTTTCAGCTTTGGAAACGTGGGGTGCCTCTCTGACTATGATGTACCCATCATTTCCTATCGGCTACACGTGACTCATGTTCGTTTCAATGGTGGTATCAGTTTTCGCACACTCGGTTAGGGTGTAAACCCCTCATCGTATATTGCATGACGTTGATACAGTGAGAGGGTGAAATTGCCCTTTTGCAGAAGTTTGTGAGACAAAATTTGCTTGCAACATAGACATACATTGCAGATTGTTTATCTGACTAGAACGGAGATTGACTCAAGGTCGCGGCACATCCGGGGGAATAAATTGGAGACATGAAGAGCCTATGAAAATCCTTGAATTTGTATATGTGGCTGATTCTAACCCAATGGTACTGCCGCAGACAAGTGCATCCAAGTGAAAATTCGTGCAACTTTTGTGCCACTATTGTCACAAAAATGAAGCCTTACTTACATTAGAGAGGTTGTTTGTTATCAAATTCTAAGGCTGGGAATCATGTAAACGTTAGTGACCAATGACTTAACCTATCTCATTTGTTGCTTGTTCATAACTACAGCGTGTCTCAAAAGTCGCTAAAAACTTTATCTGTGGATGGGAGCTCTTCTATTATACCGATTGGTCTGAAAGTTTCACAGTAGAAACTGCACATCACGGGGTTTGTTAAATAGGTTAGTAAGTTTGTCTTACTGCGACTTCTCAAAGGTATGTTATAGAATGTTGTGCATTACAATACATTTTGAGCATTTTTAATCGATTATAAAAATGAGAACTAATTATGCGGATCGATATTCGGTACTTTTGGTATTGAAGCTTTTTTCGCAGAACTCGATGAACACCAGACTTGGGAATGCTTGTCGATTCTACTGCCATCCTCACAGATGACACTCCTTAGTCGTTACTGGCTGCGATTTCCCCCACAGCTTCTGCAACGGTAGCCGGTCTATCACCTTCGGCTGATGGACGCCCTATTCTTGGCCTGTCCAACACTGACACGGTTTCCTCGAATTCCCTTATGAGATTTAATAACGCTGCTGGAATGAAAGGATTCTAGCGTCTGTCATGCTCGATCCCTCGATGTTAAGCTTTCGTTTTGCAGCAGAGGTACTATTGTTCGAAGAGATCTGTGTCCATCCATACTGTTCCATCCACAGCCGAAATCTATCAATGATTCAAAGATTGTCAACTTATCTCTAGCTGTTGAACTTTCTGAATCAATTTCATAGATATTTCAGGATTCAAATATTTACTTGAGTATGAAATCTTTACATCCTCCAGTATTTATTCCAAGCTATCGATTGATGTTGCATTTGAACACATTGCAGTCACTGTATCTTCCACTGTCCTTATTCCTAGCTATCGAATAATACAGAAATGAGACATATTGAATTAATAGAATGCAACATGCCTTTACGAGATCGAATTAAAACAAATTACTATTTAACAAAACCCCATGATGTGCAGTTTCCACTGTGAAACTTTCAGACCAATCGGTATAATAGGAGAGCTACCATCCACACATAAAGTTTTTAGCGACTTTTGGGAAACACTGTATTTAGTTATTTACTTAAGTTAGCAAAGATAGCTATCAATCCGACCTCTATTATGCTATTGGGACATGAAATGTCCAGAAATATCTCATTTGTATCTATTTCTGTCAGGATTTAATGTCATATTCTAAGGCACAGAAACCCAATGCGTTCTACCAGACTTTAATGATAAAATTGGCATCAATGCAATTCTTTTTTGAGTTATAATAACAGCATACATGTAAGTTATCTGAACCGGACCTTATTTTTTCTTTTATGTTCTAAATGTCATCTTGTTCTTTTTACAGAGCTTGGCAATGCGCCGTTTCGGGCAAAACGGAACTCCCAAAAGCGTTTTGGACGCTCCTGAATTGCATCACGGAATTGTCGATTATGTTTTTAACATGAAGTCACGGAACAAAACTCAGACTAAAAGATTAGTGAATGAACAATTACAATGGATGAAAATATCTGTGAATTGCAGAACTAACGATAGTGAGGATGGATGTTGTATTCAAATGGAATTTCTGTGGGGATCCTCATGACGACAAAACCGATAGTACACTCCTATAATCCCCAAACAAGTAATAGTCGTTAGGGCGGTCGGTGATTTGTAATGGAATTTTATCTCTACAGAAGAGACCACCACGAGATATGTGCCGGTCAGTTGGGCCTCATCAGTCTAGAGGAAAAAGAAGAGTGTAGAAAACTAGGGGGAAACATGTGGCAGCCTCTACCCACACGGCTACAGGACTGTACAGCCTGCAATAAAGCAGTGCCTTCCTGGTTAATTCACGCTCTCAGCAGATGGTCCGGTGGCCGTGTGGTTAGAGGGTATGCTCGCACGTCCATTGGCTACAACATATCTGGTTCAAACCTGCCCACGACTGATGTAGCCGAAACATGTCCCGTGCTGTTTCATGTGCTGAGATTATATTCCTTATGCATTTATGATTAATAATTTACATGCACATGTCCTAAATACTATTATCAGGCATATTATGCTGCTATTGGATATACATGTATGCCTTGAGAATTCTATAAGAAAATGCATGACAGAACAGCTTTCTTAACTTAATAAATTTCATTCAAATTTTTTGTATTCAAAAACATGTTTTTCATCAGTACAATATGTAGCGCTGACATGAACAGACGTACAATTACGCTCATATTTGTAGAAAGGATGCCCAAGCTTGCTTGAGATGCATGTAGGCTGCACCGTGCCGCAAACACTGTGTGTCAGTGAATTCTTGCGCTTTTTCCCCTCATGACTTCTACTATATACTTCATTATACCTACAGCGGTTCTCAGAACAAAGAATTCTCACTGCTACGCTTTTAACATTTACAGATTTAAATTCCTTCGAGGAATGAGAGTACAACTTTGACTATCAGTGAGCAGTATCGAAATCGGCGACAGCCCTGCTAATATTTAGGCTATTAGCTCTGACAATTGAGGAGGTATACGGAAGTCCAATTAACTTCCCATCTCCACACGGCAGCTCTTCGTTGTCTCTGCGATAAATATAGATATAATTGTCATCATGATTTACTTTATTGACTCTATTGCGGAGGTATCTTCAATATTCATCCAATACTCTCTGGAAAGATAAGAATTATCGCAAAGTATTTCGGTTGAAATTTCTAGACGCCACAGGTGGCGTGGAGTCTATGGTGCACCTTTGCCTGAGGACAAAACCTGAAGGTGTCATTGGAAGTCGGCGATAGGGTATCATACCGCTTAGCTGAAGTCTGAATTTATCACCATTGTGTCGAAGCCCTAGATGAGGGAATAATGACGTTATACCTTCATATTCAACAACCTACCAGTGAGTATATGACATTATTTATCCACATGAATTCTTCTCCAGTTACTTCTATATCAGTTCATATTATTCAATTCACTCTATACTACTATGATCTAATTGAATTGCACCTAAACTATTTTTTTCTCTAAACAATGTCACTGCAAAATGTGACATTGAAAATGCATTTCGATAGACCTGCATTGCGGCCCTCAATATGGAGTAGATAAGGTCAGTCAACCTGTGGCCTTCCAGTATACAGTATTGTGCAAATTAATGTGAACAAAAGTAAAAATACATGAATTCCAGCATGATTGAATTTTATTTTCAATGTAAAATGAAATATTGTCTTTCAATACATAATGTGGACACCCTTGGCCTTCAGCAATGCTGAGACACGACTTGTCATTGAATCGACCAACTTTTCGCACACTGATGAGATCTTTTCATCATGGAACCATACCTTAATAAGAGCTGCTATCATCTTTTGTTTCGATGAGCAATCAATCTTTCTCAGTTGCGCTTTGCAGATATGCCCTTCTCAGTTGCGCTTTGCAGATATGCCCCAAATTTTCGATCGGAGATACATCAGGGGAGTTTCCCGGCCAATCGAGGACGCAAATATTGTTTTCTTCAAGACATGCTTTGGCTTTTCGGCTTTTATGGCACGGTGCCAAATCTTGTTGGAAAATTGCGTTCGGCGTTCGTTCCAACTCAGAGACAATCCGAGTTTCAATCAAATGAACATATCGATCGGAATTCATCATCCCCTCGATTGGAATGAGACATCCGGGTCCCTTGTATGAGAAGTATCCCCCAGTGGTCGACGAGCTTTGCTCCCAACCGCGAGCAACCGTCGACGCACAGTTGAGCTGTCAATAGATACCCCGGCATGTTCAATTTCGACTTAAAGCTCATGACTTGTCCATTCTTGGGTTGAGTCTGCTCATCCTGATAATCTCTGAATCATCTCGTGGCGTTGTCTTCTTTTTTCTTCCACATCTACCAATGCGTCGCGGTTGAAGGCTGTCCGTATTTTGATGCAATTTCAAAATATTATTCACTGCACCAAGCGAAACAGAGCATTCAGATGCGATAGCGCGTTGAGTCATTTTTGTGTACTGTCTGAGTGTCACAATCTTGCTACGCGTCTCTGGTGAGATGTCCATGCCTACTGACAGAGATAAAATGTGATTAGTGACAAAAGTAGCAAGTTCAAATTCAAAATTCAAATTCTACCCAAGTTTTGTGAGGAAGGCCAAAATTTGCCATTTTGTGGAATTTGAACTTTTGAATTCAAAATCAATTATCTGCGTCAATGTTGCATTGAACACCTACGTCTGGCAATGAAAAGGTCAAATGTTAATATCTATGCAAGTACACGAGTCATTCTATTCATGTAAGATAGAATAAAGCAAGTCAAACAACATTAAATGATAACATAAGATATGTCCTTTTGTTCATATTAATTTGCACAATACATTAGCTCACAATCTGAGGGGACCGCACAGAAGCACTGTTAAATTAACAAATCTCTAGCAGTGTCATTCACAACTCACTTTCCAATGCTTCTGTGCGGTCGCCGTTGGAAGACAACATCCATATGGCTATTTCACAGATGAAACACATCTTTCCATTCTCGGAAGCAAGCTTCAATGAAATTGTGCGATTTTCATGAATCATGTTCATTTTCATGATTATGTTTTGTCAGTGCAGAGGTGTTGTCATTTCTTATCACATCTCACCGATTGAAAAAAGATGATCTTCAATAGTTAGAAAAATAAAAAATGCCACAAATTTGCCACAAAAATTATATGTGGCATTTTTTATAATGAAGAAACTACATCTCACTGTGCCGACTCCCAACTATAACCATTGCTGCATATGATCAATTAGTACGTGATTTTTATCTATTATTGTAATGTTGTGATGAGCTTGACAGTTAACTGCTGAAAGATCGTGAATATCCTGTAATTTCTGTGACAACGATCATTTCATTGAGCAACATGCTCGTTCTTCATCACATTACACTCCGGACCATTTCGCTGACATCTTCACTGAGTGGAATTTCTATTCTACATTTGTATTTGCTATGAAGTAAATGCCTTATTTGTGTGCATGAATAGCTCAGAGAGCTAATGTTGCTGTACAAGTTTATCTGTACATAGGGAAATATAGACTTGATGTAAATGTGCTTCTTCTTATTATTTAATTTAATGCATGATCTGTAAGTTATAATGCGCTACTTGAACCAATTTTCAGGAGAGAAAAATACGCTTGGATGGATTTTGTTTCATGCCCTGCTTCAATATAATGCTATCCATATCTTATGTAGCTAATTATCTCAAGCAATTATTATCTCGTATATCGTCAGATCATAACAAGCCATAAAAGCTAAAACCCGCGCGTAATAGAATAGAAAAGTGTTATATTTGTCGAATGAAAATCATAGTTTTACACCGAGTTATTGCAATTGATGAAAAACAGTCAAATAGTAATAATATCAAACATAAGCAAGAAAGAATACAGGGTCGTGGTGAGCATGAGAAGATTGCATTCAGAAATCACTTTCTACATAATATACTTGAAACATATGGGACAAACGACTTTTTCATTTTCTCTGTGCGACATAACGGAATGTGAGGCCAGCCAGTGTTTGTCAGACGAGAAGGAAGTAAGCCATGAATACCGTGATTTGGGTCCTTTTCAGCAAATGTGTATAAATTCCTGCTCAGGTCAATACGTCGATGAAAAATTTCATCGGTTTTACAATTACATTTTCTTTTTTCCTTGCCATAGATAATAAAATGTGCTCGTTTATGAACCCTTTCAAGACAACGTGATAAATTCTTGTTTAAATTTACAAATACCGGACAAGCATATTCAAATATACACAAGATGAAGATCAAATTCACTTAAAAATGGTCGACGCAAAACATAAAACCGGCGGTTAACAACCTTTAAAACAGCATCGACATGATTGCACCAACTCAAATTATCAGAAACATTGACACCAAGGATAGTGACATTCTTTATTATGTCGAATGGTATGTTGTACAATGTTGGATTTCGAAGCAACTTATTTTCTAGACATAACATCGCTTCAGATTTTGAAAAGTTCAAAACCATGTGGTTTTGCTTGCACCATTTTTCTAATTCGCCAGTTATGTTCTTTACAACAGAATCGATAGCAACACAATCATCATCATATATTGGTATCACAGCCGTTAAATCATCAGCGTACTTAACACAACATGTTGAATGCTTCTAAAAAGGCATGGATATAGATTTATCAAACTGCAATGAGGAATCTGTCTTAAAACATAATATTCCTTGTATTAAAAAGTGTAATAAGCAAATAAACTGCACAACACAATCAAGACTAGAAATTTTAGAAAGGGAATAATAAGCAACTTCTCGGCCATTCATAGCGTAGTAAATTAACAAGAGAATGAAATAAAATGAACGATAGATGAAATTACCATGCAAAAATATGCGGCTGACAGGATATATAGGATCGAGTTTATTTATAGCCAGAGCTTCGCAATTCCTGTGTTGAATCCGTAAAATAGACTGCTAGAACGTCTGGGTGCATTCTTAGCAAGCTTCGTATTTTATGAAGGTAAATTTAATTTAGATTCTTAATTGTTGAGAAAAATGAACTATTAGCCTACTGTGCAAGTTGCAGAAGTTAAAGGATAATTGTAAAAAAGCAAAAATGGAATTGTAAAAGCCAGAAATCATCAGATCATATTTGATAAAAGTTATACTGATGCTCATCCGTATCCTGTGTCAAAATTTCAGCGGCGAATGCACCTTAAATCTTAAGGAAAAGTCACTTATAAGTTTTGGCCTCACATGTGCATCTACACTGTAAACTCTAGGGCACGAAATGTAGGCATCAATTCTAACCAACACAAGGCAAGAGTATGCACGAAGTTCATGGTGCCGAGGTCCTGCCCATTGATTTTTCCTTCGATTTTATTGGATAAACAAATATTTGGTTCGGTGCCTAGTAGTGCCTAGTGTCGCCTACTGGTGCCTCGAGGCATTAGAAAGGCACTAACTAGGCGCTAACTGGCACGAAATTTCGGTTTCGTGCCTAAATTGGTGCCCTAAAGTTTACAGTGTATAGTACGGACTACATTCAATTGCAGCCCCAACTTGTATTCAGTTAATGTTTGAAAATGTCCTGTATATAGTAAAAGGATGTTAAAAGGCATACTGTCCGCTAAGATGTCTCCGATTTTCGATTAGTTTTGCAGTCATATGCATCATTTGAGAGCCTGTATTCTCAACTTTCAAATAAGCTATTATAAACTTGCATCCGTTACTTCTCTTATCGTATTCTGGAGTGGTGAAAATATGAAAATCAGTCAATTTACATATCGTAAATGTTCAATATGAACTGTGATAATGAATTGGGTATGATGAGAACAAGCATCTTCTGTGCTTTCTTATATAGATGAGAATGCAGTAACACTGAATTAAAATTTTGATTAAGAATTTCATTTATGCAGCATATTAGCCGATTTTAGCTTAAACTGTCGTTCACTAATTCTCCTGGATTCTGGTATTAGATAGAAAAATATATCCGTTATAGCGAAGTAATGGAAATGAACAATCTATTCTAAATTCCAATATACCGTTTGTTTCTGATCAGATTTTACATGACACTATAAAGGAATGGACTACGATGAAATTGAATGAAATCTGTTTCATACATAGCAAAATAGATGACAGTCCAGTGTATCGAACGGGCTGCGCTGCGCCTGCTATTCACAGGGTGCTATCCCGCTACTGATTGACGCGGGGACTTTTGCCTGCTGAGTTTCCTCCCTGGGCCGGTACGTCCCTCCTTAGGCGACCTGGTGACACTATCCTCCGACAATATCACCATATCGACGCCAGGCTTAGCGTGGACACCCGATCAACACAGCACGACGTAACGCAGATCTCCCGATCTCACACCGTTCCACCACCCGGCCTCCAAGTAGCTGGATTACAAGTGCACGCCGCTGCACCCGGCCGCTCGTTGTTTCTGCTTCTCTTTCAGCTGCATCCTACCACGAATACAAAAACAATTCATTCTCTCTGAAGATTTCTATGCATGACGTCATCTCATGTATTACTGTCACTAAAATAACAGTACCGTCAGCGGTCATTCAAATTAAGAATTGTCGTGAAGCTATCGCTCTCGATCACGATTTCCTCTCTATTACTCAGACATGAGTCCATGCGCTTCACTCACACGTTTATGAGGGATTGAGAGGATCTCCAAATATCTCCAAAGAGGTTGAAAGTCTTCGTTAATCCCTGCGTATTTGAATTGTTATAATTTCATGTTTATTCTTCACGTCATTGCAATTCAGAGTGCATCAGCGCGCACCATCATTTTTTTATTCTACATAATCTACAATCGAAGAGGAAAACTGGTCGGGCTAAAAGTGAGTCGAACAGGGACTTTTAACCCTTAGAGACCTGAGGGAGTCCAGTGGACCCCGGAGCCGCATTTTCTATTTCATTTTTTTGTGCTGGGGATATATCAACCACTCAAGCCCATACAAAATCATCATTTCTGACAGTGAATCTGCATGTATTATTTCATTCCAATTGAATCAGTAGAAGTATGCCAGATAGGCCAAGGGGGTCCACTGGACCCTCTCAGGTCTCAGAGGGTGTAGAAATTCCATCACAAAATTTTTGTAATTAGATGAAAAATGATTTCGAACATGTCCACGATGGCGCATAAAGAGTGAAAGTCATTTATTCATTGTTTGCATCATGCTCGTAGATGTGCAATGTGTTGGAAGATCGCAAAATGTGAATATTTTGCTTTCGCACATGATCTCGCGTGACTGGTTGGCCTATATGAACAACTCGACATAAATCGATGTCCGAAATGAAAACTATCATTATATTCATAGTTGAGCACCAAAAACTGATTGATGAAAAACTTTTCACAGCAGTAATGATAAGTTTGAGATCTCCACAGCTGTTTTTGGTTCTAGAAGTACAACAATTTTGACTCATTTTAGGTCTATTTCTGATAGCTTTGGATAAATTTGAAGGAATGTACAAATAGAAAGGTTTGGCTGCAAGGATTAAATCAATTTCATCAAAATCATCTATCTGAGGCTTTATGGTGACACAAAATATCGTAAAGCCGCCTCCTAGTACAAATGATGCTGTGCTAAATGTGGTTGATTTACAAAAACACCATATTTTCGCACGTGTTTACTGAGAAGGTTGAAAGACACTCAAAGGACTAGTTGCATCTACATCAACTTGCTACACGCAAACATCATTGTCTTACTAAAAATCAACTCTTAATATTTTGATATCGATTTAAGCAGGTAAACTAAGAATATGTTAAAGGGGTCCACTGAACCACCCTCAGGTCTCAGAGGCTGTGAAGCAGGGATGCGGAGTCCTTTCATTTTGATAGGACTCCGACTCCGGGTGGCCAATATATAAAGCCTACTTTTTTTGAAAATTAACTGGTAACCTACATCATGGATCATTAGAAGCTTACCTGAACCTATTTTTAGTGATCATTGCTGTATCAATTGTCAATCATTTTCGATGAAAGTCCAGCAAATGTCGATTTCAGTTGGATGCATGCGACTCGGCTCCTCCCATCTTGTTGATGTGTGCTTCACACGGGTTTTCTCCAGTCTCTACCAAGCAGGAAAATCCCACATCTTTCTCCAAAAAAATGAGTACACTTTCGACTTTAATATGCGCTTTAGAGGAGCCATCACACACGATTAACGTGAGGGTAAGATGTAATGTTCTCAAACAAACTAGTATTTCACTTTTGTCTCTGATGTGACCTTTGGCGCGCAGGTATGATCGAGGCTAGGAAGGCGTGTCTTCTCTACTAAATCACCGAGTGAAAAGACAATCCTTTATTCACTATCACGGTTCATTCACTCAACTATTGCAAGCTTTGCATGCACTGCTGTCTCTGTACTTTTGTTTGACGGAGAAAGTTGACATCAAGACAGTGACAGCTATGTACGAGGATAAATAATTTGTTTGTTTTATATTTCGGGTCTAGTTATAGGCCGGAGTCGGAGTCCTATCATTTGATAGGACTCCGACTCCAGCAAAAATGATAGGACTCCGACTCCGACTCCGCATCCCTGCTCTGAGGGTTGGCAGGAACTCAAAGACTGAATTCGTGAAAACACGATTGGGTTAGGTCGAACTTTATGGAAATTTGCCTTGAAATTTATGGACATTTCTCCAAACATTTTATGAGAACTGCATGACTTAACATCTGGCACGAAAAAAATATAAATATCCAATTTCAAAAGAGCGACCTCAAAATTGATGCACTTAGGAAGTATTTAGAATGTATAGGCCTACATTCGTTGTTATATCTAACCTCGAATATTTACCAAACACACAGCTCAAGTGAGGAAATAGATTCTTGATATAGAATATTTGCCATTACTGCCCCAAATGTAAAATTCACTTATCATGCACTTGTCAATTAAAAATCTGCTAATTGTTTTATAACATCATGTACAATTAGATTAGCCCCTGATGTGCAATTTACATTTTGGCTGACAGTTCAGGTGTTATATATTTATGAGTTCATGATCAGAAGTATCTCGGTCTAGGCCTACGGCCTCGGAAATGTTTATTACCACATAGCTTCAGTAACATCTATGATTAAATACTAGTAAAATAAGGGACGCTCAACTCTCATAGCATGTGCTGGACAACAGTCATGTAACTTTGGTAGACTTGATTAATGACGATAGTCTGTATCTCCATAAATTCATGGAACAAGTTGCTAACAATTCAGTCCACTATTGTTAAATGCATTAGAATCCAGCTGAATTGATTGCTGTACTGTACATCAAGGGTGCGCAAACTTCGGCCGTGACAATGAGAAGTAAATGAAAAAGAATATTGTACATTTATATTTCGGATATTTCTGGAGTTCAAGGCAATCGAAAAACAATCGTCACTATAGCAGCATTCTAGTCACCTTGTAACTCTTGAACACCTTTATGCCCATGCTGCTTGGAAAAATGAGAGCCCGCAGGCGCTATGAAGGCGTTCAGGCAGTTCGATAACTGATGAATAGAATATTTTAGGGAAGTAGGTGTATTTTACATTCTTTACGAAGTAGGCTTTTATGCGATTTTCATTGCGTCATTCACCAGGGAAAGCTAATTTGAGTAGTGGAATGTAAAGAGGATTGGCTATTGACATAGTTTTTTGCACACATATCAAGTGCGTCACACATAATTTAGTGTAAAAGGTTGCGCACCCCTGCTGTACATCCTAGTTTTACACCCGGTTCAGTCTTGCAGAGAATTTGTTGGGAGAATCTGTGCAGTGTACATGAACACCTACAAGCATAGAAATAGATGGAATATCTGAAGTTGACTGTAATGGAAATTGACTCAAGGTCGCGGCAAATCCAAGGGAATTAAATTGGGGCATAAACCACCAATGAAAAGCTTAGAATTACATATGTGACTGATTCTTATCCAATGATACAGCCGTTTACAAGTGTATCTAAATGAAAATGCGTGCGATGTGTAATGAAGCTTTACTTCCTTTCTAGACATTTTACTGTTGTCAATTTATATGCCTACAAGTATTTCATCGACCTTTCATTTCGAATAAATTGTTGCTTTCTATATTGATCGATTTCCCCACTATTGTTTACTCTTGTTTCACGATTTTATCCAGATACGCACAAACTACCTTCACTTATCAACTCTACCAAAGTCACCGGCCTCCAGTCCAGGTCATACCATGGGAGTTGAACGTCCCTTAGATACCTTATATTATACATATTCCTGATAGCTTAGATAGCTGATAGGGTAGGCGAGCGACATGCGTCTATCGAATCGTCGACGCTTTAACTCAAACAATGCATCCACCATAATTGAACTGACTGTATATGTTATTTAAAACACGAGACCCGAAGTGTGAGTTCTATTACAGGTGGAAGCACGATCAACTATGCGGTATTATATTTCTTGCATCATATTGAGTTCCTGCACTAGTGCGAGGAACTGCAATGATATATCAATGCATTCAATAATGTGTATGCAAAAATAATATTCAAATGTAAATAATATTAATATTTTGAAATATGAATAACATTTAATATTGTGTATGCAAGATTCAAAAAGAAGGTCTGAAAGTTTCACAGTAGAAACTGCACATCACGGGGTTTGTTAAATAGGTTAGTAAGTTTGTCTTACTGCGACTTCTCAAAGGTATGTTATAGAATGTTGTGCATTACAATACATTTTGAGCATTTTTAATCGATTATAAAAATGAAACCTAATTATGCGGATCAATATTCGGTACTTTTGGTATTGAAGCTTTTTTCGCAGAACTCGATGAACACCAGACTTGGGAATGCTTGTCGATTCTGCTGCCATCCTCACAGATGACACTCCTTAGTCGTTACTGGCTGCGATTTCCCCACAGCTTCTGCACCGGCAGCCGGTATATCACCTTCGGCTGATGGACGCCCTATTCTTGGCCTGTCCAACACTGACACGGTTTCCTCGAATTCCCTTATGAGATTTAACAACGCTGCTGGAATGCAAGGATTCTGGCGTCTGTCATGCTCGATCCCTCGATGTTAAGCTTTCGTATTGCAGCAGAGGCACTATTGTTCGAAGAGATCTGTGTCCATCCATACTGTTCCATCCACAGCCGAAATCTATCAATGATCCAAAGATTGTCAACTTATCTCTAGCTGTTGAACTTTCTGAATCAATTTCATAGATATTTCAGGATTCAAATATTTACTTGAGTATGAAAATCTTTACATCTTACAGTTTTTATTCCAAGCTATCGATTGATGTTGCATTTGAACACATTGCAGTCACTGTATCTTCCACTGTCCTTATTCCTAGCCATCGAATGATATAGAAATGAGACATATTGAATTAATAGAATGCAACATGCCTTTACGAAATCGAATGAAAACTAATTACTATTTAACAAAACCCCATGATGTGCAGTTTCCACTGTGAAACTTTCAGACCAATCGGTATAATAGGAGAGCTACCATCCACAGATAAAGTTTTTTAGCGACTTTCGGGAAACACTGTATTTAGTTATTTAAAGATAGCTAGCAATCCGACCTCTATTATGCTATTGGCACTTGAAATGTTTAGAAATATCTCATTTGTATCTATTTCTGTCAGGATTTAATGTCATTTTCTAAGGCACAGAAACCCAATGCGTTCTACCAGACTTTAATGATAAAATTGGCATCAATGCAATTCTTTTTAGAGTTATAATAACACCATACATGTAAGTTATCTGAATCTGACCTTATTTTTTCTTTTATGTTCTAAATGTCAACTTGTTCTTTTTACAGAGCTTGGCAATGCGCCGTTTCGGGCAAAACGGAACTCCCAAAAGCGTTTTGGACGCTCCTGAATTGCATCACGGAATTGTCGATTATGTTTTTAACATGAAGTCACGGAACAAAACTCAGACTAAAAGATTAGTGAATGAACAGTTACAATGGATGAAAATATCTGTGAATTGCAAAACTAATGATAGTGAGGATGGGTGTTGTATTCAAATGGAATTTCTGTGGGGATCCTTATGACGACAAAACCGATAGTACACTCCTATAATCCCCAAACAAGTAATAGTCGTTAGGGCGGTCGGTGATTCGTAATGGAATTTTATCTCTACAGAAGCGACCTCCACGAGATATGTGCCGGTCAGTTGGGCCTCATCAGTCTAGAGGAAAAAGAAGAGTGTAGAGAACTAGGGGGAAACATGTGGCAGCCTCTACCCACACGGCTACAGGACTGTACAGCCTGCAATAAAGCAGTGCCTTCCTGATTAATTCATGCTCTCAGCTGATGGTCCGGTGGCCGTGTGGTTAGAGGGTATGCTCGCATGTCCAATGGCTCCAACATCTCTGGTTCAAACCTGCCCACGACTGATGTAGCCGAAACATGTCCCGTGCTGTTTCATGTGCTGAGATTCTATTCCTTATGCATTTATGATTAATAATTTACATGCACATGTCCTAAATACTATTATCAGTCATATTATGCTGCTATTGGATATACATGTATGCCTTGAGAATTCTATAAGAAAATGCATGACAGAACAGCTTTCTTAACTTAATAAATTTCATTCAAATTTTGCATTCAAAAACATGTTTTTCATCAGTACAATATGTAGCGCTGACATTAAGAGACATACAATTACGCTCATATTTGTAGAAAGGATGCCCAAGCTTGCTTGAGATGCATGCAGGCTGCACCGTGCCGCAAACACTGTGTGTCAGTGAATTCTTGCGCTTTTTCCCCTCATGACTTCTACTATATACTTCATTATACCTACAGCGGTTCTCAGAACAAAGAATTCTCACTGCTACGCTTTTAACATTTACAGATTTAAATTCCTTCGAGGAATGAGAGTACAACTTTGACTATCAGTGAGCAGTATCGAAATCGGCGACAGCCCTGCTAATATTTAGGCTATTAGCTCTGACAATTGAGGAGGTATACGGAAGTCCAATTAACTTCCCATCTCCACACGGCAGCTCTTCGTCGTCTCTGCGATAAATATAGATATAATTGTCATCATGATTTACTTAATTGACTCTATTGCGGAGGTATCTTCAATATTCATCCAATACTCTCTGGAAAGATAAGAATTATCGCAAAGTATTTCGGGTGAAATTTCTAGTCGCCACAGGTGCCGTGGAGTCTATGGTGCACCTTTGCCTGAGGACAAAACCTGAAGGTGTCATTGGAAGTCGGCGATAGGGTATCATACCGCTTAGCTGAAGTCTGAATTTATCACCATTGTGTCGAAGCCCTAGATGAGGGAATAATGACGTTATACCTTCATATTCAACAACCTACCAGTGAGTATATGACATTATTTATCCACATGAATTCTTCTCCAGTTACTTCTATATCAGTTCATATTATTCAATTCACTCTATACTACTATGATCTAATTGAATTGCACCTAAACTATTTTTTCTCTAAACAATGTCACTGCAAAATGTGAGATTGAAAATGCATTTCGATAGACCTGCATTGCGGCCCTCAATATGGAGTAGATAAGGTCAGTCAACCTGTGGCCTTCCAGTATACAGTATTATGCAAATTAATGTGAACAAAAGTAAAAATACATGAATTCCAGCATGATTGAATTTTATTTTCAATGTAAAATGAAATATTGTCTTTCAATACATAATGTGGACACCCTTGGCCTTCAGCAATGCTGAGACACGACTTGTCATTGAATCGACCAACTTTTCACACACTGATGAGATCTTTTCATCATGGAACCATACCTTAATAAGAGCTGCTATCATCTTTTGTTTCGATGAGCAATCAATCTTTCTCAGTTGCGCTTTGCAGATATGCCCCAAATTTTCGATCGGAGATACATCAGGGGAGTTTCCAGGCCAATCGAGGACGCAAATATTGTTTTCTTCAAGACAAGCTTGGCTTTCGGCTTTTATGGCACGGTACCAAATCTTGTTGGAATATTGCGTTCGGCGTTAGTTCAAACTCAGAGACAATCCGAGTTTCAATCAAATGAACATATCGATCGGAATTCATCATCCCCTCGATTGGAATGAGACATCCGGTCCCTTGTATGAGAAGTACCCCCAGTGGTCGACGAGCTTTGCTCCCAACCGCGGGCAACCGTCGACGCACAGTTGAGCTGCCAATAGATACCCCGACATGTTCAATTTCGACTTAAAGCTCATGACTTGTCATTCTTGGGTTGAGTCTGCTCATCCTGATAATCTCTGAATCATCTCGTGGCGTTGTCTTCTTTTTTCTTCCACATCTACTAATGCGTCGTGGTTGAAGGCTGTCCGCATTTTGATACAATTTCAAAATATTATTCACTGCACCAAGCGAAACCGAGCATTCAGATGCGATAGCGCGTTGAGTCATTTTCGTGTACTGTCTGAGTGTCACAATCTTGCTACGCATCTTTGGTGAGATGTCCATGCTTACTGACAGAGATAAAATGTGATTAGTGACAAAAGTAGCAAGTTCAAATTCAAAATTCAAATTCTACCCAAGTTTTGTGAGAAAGGCCAAAATTTGCCATTTTGTGGAATTTGAACTTTTGAATTCAAAATCAATTATCTGCGTCAATGTTGCATTGAACACCTACGTCTGGCAATGAAAAGGTCAAATGTTAATATCTATGCAAGTACACGAGTCATTCTATTCATGTAAGATAGAATAAAGCAAGTCAAACAACATTAAATGATAACATAAGATATGTCCTTTTGTTCATATTAATTTGCACAATACATTAGCTCACAATCTGAGTGGACCGCACAAAAGCACTGTTAAATTAACAAATCTCTAGCAGTGTCATTCACAACTCACTTTCCAATGCTTCTGTGCGGTCGCCGTTGGAAGACAACATCCATATGGCTATTTCACAGATGAAACACATCTTTCCATTCTCGGAAGCAAGCTTCAATGAAATTGTGCGATTTTCATGAATCATGTTCATTTTCATGATTATGTTTTGTCAGTGCAGAGGTGTTGTCATTTCTTATCACATCTCACCGATTGAAAAAAGATGATCTTCAATAGTTAGAAAAATAAAAAATGCCACAAATTTGCCACAAAAATTATATGTGGCATTTTTTATAATGAAGAAACTACATCTCACTGTGCCGACTCCCAACTATAACCATTGCTGCATATGATCAATTAGTACGTGATTTTTATCTATTATTGTAATGTTGTGATGAGCTTGACAGTTAACTGCTGAAAGATCGTGAATATCCTGTAATTTCTGTGACAACGATCATTTCATTGAGCAACATGCTCGTTCTTCATCACATTACACTCCGGACCATTTCGCTGACATCTTCACTGAGTGGAATTTCTATTCTACATTTGCATTTGCTATGCAGTAAATGCCTTATTTGTGTGCATGAATAGCTCAGAGAGCTAATGTTGCTGTACAAGTTTATCTGTACATAGGGAAATATAGACTTGATGTAAATGTGCTTCTTCTTCTTATTTAATTTAATGCATGATCTGTAAGTTATAATGCACTACTTGAACCAATTTTCAGGAGAGAAAAATGCGCTTGGATGGATTTTGTTTCATGCCGTGCTTCAATGTAATGCTATCCATATCTTATGTAGCTAATTATCTCAAGCAATTATTATCTCGTATATCGTCAGATCATAACAAGCCATAAAAGCTAAAACCCGTGCGTAATAGAATAGAAAAGTGTTATATTTGTCGAATGAAAATCATAGTTTTACACCGAGTTATTGCAATTGATGAAAAACAGTCAAATAGTAATAATATCAAACATAAGCAAGAAAGAATACAGGGTCGTGGTGAGCATGAGAAGATTGCATTCAGAAATCACTTTCTACATAATATACTTGAAACATATGGGACAAACGACTTTTTCATTTTCTCTGTGCGACATAACGGAATGTGAGGCCAGCCAGTGTTTGTCAGACGAGATGGAAGTAAGCCATGAATACCGTGATTTGGGTCCTTTTCAGCAAATGTGTATAAATTCCTGCTCAGGTCAATACGTCGATAAAAATTTCATCGGTTTTACAATTACATTTTCTTTTTTCCTTGATATAGATAATAAAATGTGCTCGTTTATCAACCTTTCAAGACAACGTGATAAATTCTTGTTTAAATTTACAAATACCGGACAAGCATATTCAAATATACACAAGATGAAGATCAAATTCACTTAAAAAATGGTCGACGCAAAACATAAAACCGGCGGTTAACAACCTTTAAAACAGCATCGACATGATTGCACCAACTCAGATCATCAGAAACATTGACACCAAGGATAGTGACATTCTTCATTATGTAGAATGGCATGTTGTACAATGTTGGATTTCGAAGCAACTTATTTTCTAGACATAACATCGCTTTAGATTTTGAAAAGTTCAAAACCATGTGGTTTTGCTTGCACCATTTTTCTAATTCGCCAGTTATGTTCTTTACGACAGAATCGATAGCAACACAATCATCATCATATATTGGTATCACAGCCGTTAAATCATCAGCGTACTTAACACAACATGTTGAATGCTTCTAAAAAGGCAGCGGATATAGATTTATCAAACTGCAATGAGGAATCTGTCTTAAAACATAATATTCCTTGTACTTAAAAGTGTAATAAGCAAATAAACTGCACAACACAATCAAGACTAGAAAATTAAGAAAGGGAATAATAATAAGAAACTTCTCGGCCATTCATAGTGTAGTAAATTAACAAGAGAATGAAATTAAATAAACGATAAATGAAATTACCATGCAAAAATGCGCGCCTGACAGGATATATAGGATCGAGTTTATTTATAGTCAGAGCTTCTCAATTCCTGTGTTGAATCCGTAAAATAGACTGTTAGAACGTCTGGGTGCATTCTTAGCAAGCTTCGTTTTTTATGAAGGTAAATTTAATTTAGATTATTAATTGTTGAGAAAAATGAACTATTAGCCTACTGTGCAAGTTGCAGAAATTAAAGGATAATTGTAAAAAAGCAAAAATGGAATTGTGAAAGCTAGAAATCATCAGATCATATTTGATTAAAGTTATACTGATGCTCATCCGTATCCTGTGTCAATATTTCAGCGACGAATGCACCTTAAATCTTAAGGAAAAGTCACTTATAATTTTTGGCCTCACATGTGCATCTACACTGTAAACTCTAGGGCTCGAAATTTAGGCATCAATTCTAACCAACACAAGGCACGAGTATGCACGAAGTTCATGGTGCCGAGTTCGTGCCCATTGATTTTTCCTTCGATTTTATTGGATAAACAAATATTTGGTTCGGTGCCTAGTAGTGCCTAGTGTCGCCTACTGGTGCCTCGAAGCATTAGAAAGGCACTAGCTAGGCGCTCACTGGCACGAAATTTCGGTTTCGTGCCTAAATTGGTGCCCTACAGTTTACAGTGTATAGTACGGATTCCATTTAAATGGCAGCCCCAACTTGTATTCAGTTAATGTTTGAAAATGTCGTGTATATAGTAAAAGGATGTTAAAAGGCATACGCTAAGATGTCTCCGATTTTCGATTAGTTTTGCAGTCATATGCATCATTTGAGAGTCTGTATTCGCAACTTTCAAATAAGCTATTATAAACTTGCATCCGTTACTTCTCTTATCGTATTCTGGAGTGGTGAAAATATGAAAATCAGTCAATTTACATATCGTAATTGTTCAATATGAACTGTGATAATGAATTGAGTATGATGAGAACAAGCATCTTCTGTGCTTTCTTATATAGATGAGAATGCAGTAACACTGAATTAAAATTTTGATTAAGAATTTCATTTATACAGCATATTAGCCGATTTTAGCTTAAACTGTCGTTCACTATTTCTCCTGGATTTTGGTATTAGATAGAAAAATATATCCGTTATAGCGAAGTAATGGAAATGAACAATCTATTCTAAATTCCAATATACGTTTGTTTCTGATCAGATTTTACATGACACTATAAAGGAATGGACTACGATGAAATTGAATGAAATCTGTTTCATACATAGCAAAATAGATGACAGTCCAGTGGTATCGAACGGGCTGCGCTGCGCCTGCTATTCACAGGTGCTATCCCGCTACTGATTGACGCGGGGACTTTTGCCTGCTGAGTTTCCTCCCTGGGCCGGTACGTCCCTCCTTAGGCGACCTGGTGACACTATCCTCCGACAATGTCACCATATCGACGCCAGGCTTAGCGTGGACACCCGATCAACACAGCACGACGTAACGCAGATCTCCCGATCTCACACCGTTCCACCACCCGGCCTCCAAGTAGCTGGATTACAAGTGCACGCCGCTGCACCCGGCCGCTCACTGTTTCTGCTTCTCTTTCAGATGGATCCTACCACGAAAACAAAAACAATTCATTCTCTCTGAAGATTTCTATGCATGACGTCATCTCATGTATTACTGTCACTAAAATAACAGTACCGTCAGCGGTCATTCAAATTAAGAATTGTCGTGAAGCTATCGCTCTCGATCACGATTTCCTCTCTATTACTCAGACATGAGTCCATGCGCTTCACTCACACGTTTATGAGGGATTGAGAGGATCTCCAAATATCTCCAAAGAGGTTGAAAGTCTTCGTTAATCCCTGCGTATTTGAATTGTTATAATTTCATGTCTATTCTTCACTTCATTGCAATTCAGAGTGCATCAGCGCGCACCATCATTTTTTTATTCTACATAATCTACAATCGAAGAGGAAAACTAGTCCGGCTAAAAGTGAGTCGAACAGGGACTTTTAACCCTTAGAGACCTGAGGGGGGTCCAGTGGACCCCGGAACCGCATTTTCTATTTCATTTTTTGTGCTGAAGATATATCAACCACTCAAGCTCATACAAAATCATCATTTCTGACAGTGAATCTGCATGTGTTATTTCATTTCAATTGAATCAGTAGAAGTATGCCAGATAGGCCAAGGGGGTCCACTGGACCCCCCCCCCTCAGGTCTCAGAGCGTGTAGAAATTCCATCACAAAATTTTGTAATTAGATGAAAAATGATTTCGAACATGTCCACGATGGTGTATAAAGAGTGAAAGTCATTTATTCATTGTTTGCATCATGCTCGTAGATGTGCAATGTGTTGGAAGATCGCAAAATGTGAATATTTTGCTTTCGCACATGATCTCGCGTGACTGGCTGGCCTATATGAACAACTCGACATAAATCGATGTCCGAAATGAAAACTATTATTATATTCATAGTTGAGCACCAAAAACTGATTGATGACAAACTTTTCACAGCAGTAATAATAAGTTTGAGATCTCCACAGCTGTTTTTTGGTTCTAGAAGTACAGCAATTTTGACTCATTTTAGGTCTATTTCTGATAGCTTTGGATAAATTTGAAGGAATGTACAAATGGAAAGGATTAGCTGCATGAATTAAATCAATTTCATCGAAATCAACTATCTGAGGCTTTATGGTGACACAAAATATCGTAAAGCCGCCTCCTAGTACAAATGATGCTGTACTAAATGTGGTTGACTTATGAAAGCACTATATTTTCGCACGTGTTTACTGAGAAGGCTGAAAGTCACTCAAAGGATTCGTTATACCGACCTGCTACACGCAAACATCATTGTTTTACTTAAAATCAACTTTCCTAATGTTTTGATATCGATTTAACCAGGTAAACTAAGAATATGTTAAAGGGGTCCACTGGACCCCCCTCAGGTCTCAGAGGCTGTAAAGCAGGGATGCGGAGTCCGTTCATTTTGATAGGACTCCGACTCCGACTCCGACTCCGGGGGTTGATAGGACTCCGACTCCGGGTGGCCATATATAAAGCCTACTTTTTTTGAAAATTAACTGGTAACCTACATCATGGATCATTAGAGGCTTACCTGAACCTATTTTTAGTGATCATTGCTGTGTCAATTATCAATCATTTTCGATGAAAGTCCAGCAAATGTCGATTTCAGTTGGATGCATGCGACTCGGCTCCTCCCATCTTGTTGATGTGTGCTTCACACGGGTTTTCTCCAGTCTCTACCAAGCAGGAAAATCCCACATCTTTCTCCAAAAAAATGAGTACACTTTCGATTTTAATATGCGCTTTAGAGGAGCCATAACACACGATTAACGTGAGGGTAAGAGATAATGTTCTCAAACAAACTAGTATTTCATTTTTTGTCTCTGATGTGACCTTTGCCGCGCAGGTATGATCGAGGCTAAGAAGGCTTGTCTTCTCTACTAAATCACCGAGTGAAAAGACAATCCTTTTTTTCACTATCACGGTTCATTCCCTCAACTATTACAAGCTTTGCATGTACTGCTGACTCTGTACTTTTCTTTGACGGAGAAAGTTGACATCAACACATTGACAGCTATGCACGAGAATAAATAATTTGTTTGTTTTATATTTCGGGTCTAGTTATAGGCCGGAGTCCGACTCCGACTCCCTGCCCTGAGGGTTGACAGGAACTCAAAGACTGAATTCGTGAAAATACGATTGGGTTAGGTCGAACTTTATGGAAATTTGCCTTGAAATTTATGGACATTTCTCCAAAAATTTTATGAGAACTGCATGGCTTAACATCTGGCACGAAAAAATATAAATATCCAATTTCAGAAGAGCGACCTCAAAATTGATGCACTTAGGAAGTATTTAGAATGTATAGGCCTACATGCGTTGTTATATCTAACCTCGAATATTTACCAAACACACAGCTCAAGTGAGGAAATAGATTCTTGATATAGAATATTTGCCATTACTGCCCCAAATGTAAAATTCACTTATCATGCACTTGTCAATTAAAAATATGCTAATTGTTTTATAACATCATGTACAATTAGATTAGCCCTGATGTGCAATTTACATTTTGGCTGACAGTTCAGGTGTTATATATTTATGAGTTCATGATCAGAAGTATCTCGGTCTAGGCCTACGGCCTCGGAAATGTTTATTACCACATAGCTTCAGTAACATCTATGATTAAATACTAGTAAAATAAGGGACGCTCAACTCTCATAGCATGTGCTGGACAACAGTCATGTAACTTTGGTAGACTTGATTAATGACGATAGTCTGTATCTCCATAAATTCATGGAACAAGTTGCTAGCAATTCAGTCCACTATTGTTAAATGCATCAGAATCCAGCTGAATTGATTGCTGTACTGTACATCAAGGGTGCGCAAACTGCGGCCGTGACAATGAGAAGTAAATGAAAAAGAATATTGTACATTTATATTTCGGATATTTCTGGAGTTCAAGGCAATCGAAAAACAATCGTCACTATAGTAGCATTCTAGTCACCTTGTAACTCTTGAACACCTTTATGCCCATGCTGCTTGGAAAAATGAGAGCCCGCAGGCGCTATGAAAGCGCTCAAGCAGTTCGATAACTCATGAATAGAATATTTTAGGGAAGTAGGCATATTTTACATTCTTTACGAAGTAGGCTTTTATGCGATTTTCATTGCGTCATTCACCAGGGGAAGCTAATTTGAGTAGTAGAATGTAAAGACGATTGGCTATTGACATAGTTGTTTGCACACATATCAAGTGCGTCACACATAATTTAGTGTAAAAGGTTGCGCACCCCTGCTGTACATCCTAGTTTAATACACCCGGTTCAGTCTTACACAGAATTTGTTGGGAGAATCTGTGCAATGTACATGAACACCTACAAGCATAGAAATACAGATTGTTTCATAAAAAATGGATCACCCTTAAACATCGCCTTAACTTCAACTTTGTCTAACTCCGCCAAACTTGAACGAATTTCTCTGAAATTTGGAAGATATGTCAGTCGTGCTTACTAATATCATTGTTGGAAATTTCAAGCATGAATATTGAGTTGTTTTCCTGTTATAGATAAAAAAGTAGTAGATAATTTGATCTTCATTTAGCAATGTTACACAAATCATACCTCACTCTTATAAAATTACATTTGTTTCCTTTGTTATATAATATGTTGTTCTACAAGCCAAAAGCTATCAAGCATAACAAAAATAAAGAAAATCGGTCAATCAGAGCCAGTATAGCACCATTATTCATCAACAATAATGTAACTGCTACATGTGATTAACTGGACTTCATGTTCCATAGCTTCCTGACTTCGTTGCGGTGGTGTTGGCAGCACTCCTGATTGCTTTCAGCTAGAAATCTATCTCTTACCGGTTGAAAACAATACAAAGCACAAATGAACAATAACGAGATCGCATTCATAAAAGTAAAAGTGTCAGCCTTGCTAGAACTACTTCACATACAGCAAGGAACCATGAATTCTGAACGCTGTGTGAATGTTTTACGAATGAACATTGGCCAAATGACAGATCAACTTGGTGATCCATCGACTTGGTTATTTATGGATGATAATGCTACGCGTCACAGGAGTAGTAGAGTCAACTTATGCAAGTCTCAATTAGGGCTTAGGACATTATCTTGGCCAGCTCGTTCTCCTGATCTGAATCCCAGTATTCTAAAACATAACGTTCGTTGTTCACTGCTACCTACAGATGGCGTATCACAACTTACGTCACTGCTAAAAAGAGAGTGGAGAAAGTTAGATCAGTCAAAAATCAACGATATCATCGAATCAATGCCTAGACGAATTGGCAATGTCATTGACAATAAGGGTAGGGCCACAAAATATTAGCTTCTTAAGAACCGTTACTGTATCATAGCTTATCAGATTATATAAGGACATTTAAGTATACAGTGGAACCTCCTATTGCGGATTCGAAAGAAAAAAAAATATTTCTCGGATACCAAAGTTATATTATTCTGCCAAATATTTCGGCTTCCGCCTTCGTCAGTGGCAATAGAGCACAGAATGATGTTACAATTGCAGGACTGCATGAAGAACCTGTTGTGAATAGTTATCAACTAAAAGTCAATACCCTTAGAGATAAAAAGTCGATACAAGCACTCTACTGAATAAAAGTAGACAGTAACTACGTAGATGAAATAAAATACGACACGGCAATAAAAACAAGCAATCATTTCAATAAGAAAATAAACAATGATTCATAAGTATAAGAAGGCTCAATGAAGAGAAAATGAGGTACTCAAGACAAAGTTAAAGAGACTCCACGGCATCCATTCATCAATTCGAACTCGTTTGATAGTTTACGGATGTATAATGCTTCAAGCTTCTTCCTCTTCGCTTTATGATGGAGTCCCGTGTGCAGTAAGGACCAGTGAATGTCCATTCTCCCATTGTGTTTTTTCTTCGCATGGAGGACAACATGACTAGTTTCATTATTCAAATTGAGGTGTTCTTTGATGCGTGATTTTATCATGCGTTCTGTCTCGCCAATATATATTTGGTTACATACGTTGCACGTCACCTTATATATCACGAATTTCATATGACACAGGTTGATAGACGAAGATGATTTGCATGTAATGCAATCATTGGCACACAATGATTTTTCTTTCGGTGGACGAAAATACTTGTTCATGGCCCTGTTATTAAATGATAGGTAAATTTTGTCATTAAATGACACGGATTACGTATTACGTATTACGGACAGTTAAGCTCAGTCCCGAATAATGTTCGTATCATCACCGGTAACTCCATATTGCGGACATCTCTAAAATGTGGACACTAAGGCGCAGTCCCGACGGTGTCCGTAATATGGAGGTTCTACTGTATTAGGGACATGAAGTAACATGAAAAATGCTTTCTGTATCATACAGTGCGTTCATAAAGTCACTGTGCACCTCTTCTAACTTTGTTTTGCCAAAGAAAACAGTCGTAATCTTACAATTGTAGATATCTATCACATGCACAGAGTCACTGGCTCGTTTGGGAAGCGCAATTGAGTAGCTTGCGACATTCAACATGATCTAGAATTTGAATTTAACTTCACATTTGTCAACTACTAGCTCGGTGAAGATCAGTACGTTGCATTTCGAAGCTAAGCATGGTATGCTGTCAATGCGAGAGAAGAACTTCTTGGTCGAAAATGTTTTTCGCGCCAATGGGGAATATAATATTGAGGTGAAGAAGGGGTTTTTAGAAAGACTTCCTACATTTGATTTGCCTCATCGAAATGTTGATTGGAGTCCAATTAGTGAGTTCAGAAAAGCTGACTCGGTGAACGATCCATCACGCTCAGATTGACCATTAGGCCCTAATCTTAAGTGATAAAAAAAGTTATTCCTGAAAATGTTATTTCTGAAGCTATGACTCATTGCCCAAACAAGTCGATGCGTCGCTTATGTACTTATGTTTTATTTAGTCAAATTTTAGGATGATCCACTTTTTATGAAACGGACTGTAGATAGAATATCTGAAGTTGACTGTAATGGAAATTGACTCAAGGTCGCGGCAAATCCAGGGGAATTAAATTGGGGCATAAACCACCAATGAAAAGCTTAGAATTACATATGTGACTGATTCTTATCCAATGATACAGCCGTTTACAAGTGTATCTAAATGAAAATGCGTGCGATGTGTAATGAAGCTTTACTTCCTTTCTAGACGTTTTACTGTTGTCAATTTATATGCCTACAAGTATTTCATCGACCTTTCATTTCGAATAAATTGTTGCTTTCTATATTGATCGATTTCCACATTATTGTTTACTCCTGTTTCACGATTTTATCCAGATACGCACAAACTACCTTCATTTATCAAGTCTACTAAAGTCACCGGCCTCAAGTCCAGGTCATACCATGGGAGTTGAACGTCCCTTAGATATCTTATATTATAGATGTTCCTGATAGCTTAGATAGCTGATAGGGTAGGCGAGCGACATGCGTCGATCGAATCGTCGACGCTTTAACTCAAACAATGCATCCACCATAATTGAACTGACTGTATATGTTATTTAAAACACGAGACCCGAAGTGTGAGTTCTATTACAGGTGGAAGCACGATAAACTATGCGGTATTATATTTCTTGCATCATATTGAGTTCCTGCACTAGTGCGAGGAACTGCAATGATATATCAATGCATTCGATAATGTGTATGCAAAAATAATATTCAAATGTTAATAATATTAATAATTTGAAATATGAATAACATTTAATATTGTGTATGCAAGATTCAAAAAGAAGGTCTGAAAGTTTCACAGTAGAAACTGCACATCACGGGGTTTGTTAAATAGGTTAGTAAGTTTGTCTTACTGCGACTTCTCAAAGGTATGTTATAGAATGTTGTGCATTTTTAATCAATTATAAAAATGAAACCTAATTATGCCGATCAATATTCGGTACTTTTGGTATTGAAGCTTTTTTCGCAGAACTCGATGAACACCAGACTTGGGAATGCTTGTCGATTCTACTCCTTAGTCGTTACTGGCTGCGATTTCCCCACAGCTTCTGCAACGGCAGCCGGTATATCACCTTCGGCTGATGGACGCCCTATTCTTGGCCTGTCCAACACTGACACGGTTTCCTCGAATTCCCTTATGAGATTTAACAACGCTGCTGGAATGCAAGGATTCTGGCGTCTGTCATGCTCCATCCCTCGATGTTAAGCTTTCGTATTGCAGCAGAGGTACTATTGTTCGAAGAGATCTGTGTCCATCCATACTGTTCCATCCACAGCCGAAATCTATCAATGATTCAAAGATTGTCAACTTATCTCTAGCTGTTGAACTTTCTGAATCAATTTCATAGATATTTCAAGATTCAAATATCTACTTGAGTATGATATCTTTACATCTTCCAGTATTTATTCCAAGCTATCGATTGATGTTGCATTTGAACACATTGCAGTCACTGTATCTTCCACTGTCCTTATTCCTAGCCATCGAATGATATAGAAATGAGACATATTGAATTAATAGAATGCAACATGCCTTTACGAAATCGAATGAAAACTAATTACTATTTAACAAAACCTCATGATGTGCAGTTTCCACTGTGAAACTTTCAGACCAATCGGTATAATAGGAGAGCTACCATCCACAGATAAAGTTTTTAGCGACTTTTGGGAAACACTGTCTTTAGTTATTTAAAGATAGCTAGCAATCCGACCTCTATCATGCTATTGGCACATGAAATGTCTAGAAATGTCTCATTTGTATCTATTTCTGTCAGGATTTAATGTCATTTTCTAAGGCATAGAAACCCAATGCGTTCTACCGGACTTTAATGATAAAATTGGCATCAATGCAATTCTTTTTAGAGTTATAACAACAGCATACATGTAAGTTATCTGAATCTGACCTTATTTTTTCTTTTATGTTCTAAATGTCAACTTGTTCTTTTTACAGAGCTTGGCAATGCGCCGTTTCGGGCAAAACGGAACTCCCAAAAGCGTTTTGGACGCTCCTGAATTGCATCACGGAATTGTCGATTATGTTTTTAACATGAAGTCACGGAACAAAACTCAGACTAAAAGATTAGTGAATGAACAATTACAATGGATGAAAATATCTGTGAATTGCAAAACTAATGATAGTGAGGATGGGTGTTGTATTCAAATGGAATTTCTGTGGGGATCCTCATGACGACAAAACCGATAGTACACTCCTATAATCCCCAAACAAGTAATAGTCGTTAGGGCAGTCGGTGATTCGTAATGGAATTTTATCTCTACAGAAGCGACCTCCACGAGATATGTGCCGGTCAGTTGGGCCTCATCAGTCTAGAGGAAAAAGAAGAGTGTAGAGAACTAGGGGGAAACATGTGGCAGCCTCTACCCACACGGCTACATGACTGTACTGCCTGCAATAAAGCAGTGCCTTCCTGATTAATTCATGCTCTCAGCAGATGGTCCGGTGGCCGTCTGGTTAGAGGGTATGCTCGCATGTCCAATGGCTCCAACATCTCTGGTTCAAACCTGCCCACGACTGATGTAGCCGAAACATGTCCCGTGCTGTTTCATGTGCTGAGATTCTATTCCTTATGCATTTATGATTAATAATTTACATGCACATGTCCTAAATACTATTATCAGGCATATTATGCTGCTATTGGATATACATGTATGCCATGAGAATTCTATAAGAAAATGTATGACAGAACAGCTTTCTTAACTTAATAAATTTCATTCAAATTTTGCATTCAAAAACATGTTTTTCATCAGTACAATATGTAGCGCTGACATTAAGAGACATACAATTACGCTCATATTTGTAGAAAGGATGCCCAAGCTTGCTTGAGATGCATGCAGGCTGCACCGTGCCGCAAACAATGTGTGTCAGTGAATTCTTGCGCTTTTTCCCCTCATGACTTCTGCTATATACTTCATTATACCTACAGCGGTTCTCAGAACAAAGAATTCTCACTGCTACGCTTTTAACATTTAAAGATTTAAATTCGTTCGAGGAATGAGAGTACAATTTTGACTATCAGTGAGCAGTATCGAAATCGGCGACAACCCTGTTAATATTTAGGCTATTAGCTCTGACAATTGAGGAGGTATACGGAAGTCCAATTAACTTCCCATCTCCACACGGCAGCTCTTCGTCGTCTCTGCGATAAATATAGATATAATTGTCATCATGATTTACTTTATTGACTCTATTGCGGAGGTATCTTCAATATTCATCCAATACTCTCTGGAAAGATAAGAATTATCGCAAAGTATTTCGGGTGAAATTTCTAGACGCCAGAGGTGCCGTGGAGTCTATGGTGCACCTTTGCCTAAGGACAAAACCTGAAGGTGTCATTGGAAGTCGGCGATAGGGTATCATACCGCTTAGCTGAAGTCTGAATTTATCACCATTGTGTCGAAGCCCTAGATGAGGGAATAATGATGTTATACCTTCATATTCACCAACCTACCAGTGAGTATATGACATTATTTATCCACATGAATTCTTCTCCAGTTACTTCTATATCAGTTCATATTATTCAATTCACTCTATACTACTATGATCTAATTGAATTGCACCTAAACTATTTTTTTCTCTGAACAATGTCACTGCAAAATGTGAGATTGAAAATGCATTTCTAGACCTGCATTGCGGCCCTCAATATGGAGTAGATAAGGTCAGTCAACCTGTGGCCTTCCAGTATACAGTATTGTGCAAATTAATGTGAACAAAAGTAAAAATACATGAATTCCAGCATGATTGAATTTTATTTTCAATGTAAAATGAAATATTGTCTTTCAATACATAATGTGGACACCCTTGGCCTTCAGCAATGCTGAGACACGACTTGTCATTGAATCGACCAACTTTTCGCACACTGATGAGATCTTTTCATCATGGAACCATACCTTAATAAGAGCTGCTATCATCTTTTGTTTCGATGAGCAATCAATCTTTCTCAGTTGCGCTTTGCAGATATGCCCTTCTCAGTTGCGCTTTGCAGATATGCCCCAAATTTTCGATCGGAGATACATCAGGGGAGTTTCCCGGCCAATCGAGGACGCAAATATTGTTTTCTTCAAGACATGCTTTGGCTTTTCGGCTTTTATGGCACGGTGCCAAATCTTGTTGGAAAATTGCGTTCGGCGTTCGTTCCAACTCAGAGACAATCCGAGTTTCAATCAAATGAACATATCGATCGGAATTCATCATCCCCTCGATTAGAATGAGACATCCGGGTCACTTGTATGAGAAGTACCCCCAGTGGTCGACGAGCTTTGCTCCCAACCGCGAGCAACCGTCGACGCACAGTTGAGCTGCCAATAGATACCCCGGCATGTTCAATTTCGACCTTAAGCTCATGACTTGTCATTCTTGGGTTGAGTCTGCTCATCCTGATAATCTCTGAATCATCTCGTGGCGTTGTCTTCTTTTTTCTTCCACATCTACCAATGCGTCGCAGTTGAAGGCTGTCCGTATTTTGATGCAATTTCAAAATATTATTCACTGCACCAAGCGAAACAGAGCATTCAGATGCGATAGCGCGTTGAGTCATTTTTGTGTACTGTCTGAGTGTCACAATCTTGCTACGCGTCTCTGGTGAGATGTCCATGCTTACTGACAGAGATAAAATGTGATTAGTGACAAAAGTAGCAAGTTCAAATTCAAAATTCAAATTCTACCCAAGTTTTGTGAGGAAGGCCAAAATTTGCCATTTTGTGGAATTTGAACTTTTGAATTCAAAATCAATTATCTGCGTCAATGTTGCATTGAACACCTACGTCTGGCAATGAAAAGGTCAAATGTTAATATCTATGCAAGTACACGAGTCATTCTATTCATGTAAGATAGAATAAAGCAAGTCAAACAACATTAAATGATAACATAAGATATGTCCTTTTGTTCATATTAATTTGCACAATACATTAGCTCACAATCTGAGGGGACCGCACAGAAGCACTGTTAAATTAACAAATCTCTAGCAGTGTCATTCACAACTCACTTTCCAATGCTTCTGTGCGGTCGCCGTTGGAAGACAACATCCATATGGCTATTTCACAGATGAAACACATCTTTCCATTCTCGGAAGCAAGCTTCAATGAAATTGTGCGATTTTCATGAATCATGTTCATTTTCATGATTATGTTTTGTCAGTGCAGAGGTGTTGTCATTTCTTATCACATCTCACCGTTTGAAGAAAGATGATCTTCAATAGTTAGAAAAATAAAAAATGCCACAAATTTGCCACAAAAATTATGTGGCATTTTTTAAAATGAAGAAACTACATCTCACTGTGCCGACTCCCAACTATAACCATTGCTGCATATGATCAATTAGTACGTGATTTTTATCTATTATTGTAATGTTGTGATGAGCTTGACAGTTAACTGCTGAAAGATCGTGAATATCCTGTAATTTCTGTGACAACGATCATTTCATTGAGCAACATGCTCGTTCTTCATCACATTACACTCCGGACCATTTCGCTGACATCTTCACTGAGTGGAATTTCTATTCTACATTTGCATTTGCTATGCAGTAAATGCCTTATTTGTGTGCATGAATAGCTCAGAGAGCTAATGTTGCTGTACAAGTTTATCTATACATAGGAGAATATAGACTTGATGTAAATGTGCTTCTTCTTATTATTTAATTTAATGCATGATCTGTAAGTTATAATGCACTACTTGAACCAATTTTCAGGAGAGAAAAATACGCTTGGATGGATTTTGTTTCATGCCGTGCTTCAATGTAATGCTATCCATATCTTATGTAGCTAATTATCTCAAGCAATTATCATCTCGTATATCGTCAGATCATAACAAGCCATAAAAGCTAAAACCCGTGCGTAATAGAATAGAAAAGTGTTATATTTGTCGAATGAAAATCATAGTTTTACACCGAGTTATTGCAATTGATGAAAAACAGTCAAATAGTAATAATATCAAACATAAGCAAGAAAGAATACAGGGTCGTGGTGAGCATGAGAAGATTGCATTCAGAAATCACTTTCTACATAATATACTTGAAACATATGGGACAAACGACTTTTTCATTTTCTCTGTGCGACATAACGGAATGTGAGGCAAGCCAGTTTGTCAGACGAGATGGAAGTAAGCCATGAATACCGTGATTTGGGTCCTTTTCAGCAAATGTGTATAAATTCCTGCTCAGGTCAATACGTCGATGAAAAATTTCATCGGTTTTACAATTACATTTTCTTTTTTCCTTGCCATAGATAATAAAATGTGCTCGTTTATGAACCCTTTCAAGACAACGTGATAAATTCTTGTTTAAATTTACAAATACCGGACAAGCATATTCAAATATACACAAGATGAAGATCAAATTCACTTAAAAATGGTCGACGCAAAACATAAAACCGGCGGTTAACAACCTTTTTAAAACAGCATCGACATGATTGCACCAACTCAAATTATCAGAAACATTGACACCAAGGATAGTGACATTCTTTATTATGTCGAATGGTATGTTGTACAATGTTGGATTTCGAAGCAACTTATTTTCTAGACATAACATCGCTTTAGATTTTGAAAAGTTCAAAACCATGTGGTTTTGCTTGCACCATTTTTCTAATTCGCCAGTTATGTTCTTTACGACAGAATCGATAGCAACACAATCATCATCATATATTGGTATCACAGCCGTTAAATCATCAGCGTACTTAACACAACATGTTGAATGCTTCTAAAAAGGCAGCGGATATAGATTTATCAAACTGCAATGAGGAATCTGTCTTAAAACATAATATTCCTTGTACTTAAAAGTGTAATAAGCAAATAAACTGCACAACACAATCAAGACTAGAAAATTAAGAAAGGGAATAATAAGAAACTTCTCGGCCATTCATAGTGTAGTAAATTAACAAGAGAATGAAATTAAATAAACGATAAATGAAATTACCATGCAAAAATGCGCGCCTGACAGGATATATAGGATCGAGTTTATTTATAGCCAGAGCTTCGCAATTCCTGTGTTGAATCCGTAAAATAGACTGTTAGAACGTCTGGGTGCATTCTTAGCAAGCTTCGTTTTTTATGAAGGTAAATTTAATTTAGATTATTAATTGTTGAGAAAAATGAACTATTAGCCTACTGTGCAAGTTGCAGAAATTAAAGGATAATTCTAAAAAAGCAAAAATGGAATTGTGAAAGCTAGAAATCATCAGATCATATTTGATAAAAGTTATACTGATGCTCATCCGTATCCTGTGTCAATATTTCAGCGACGAATGCACCTTAAATCTTAAGGAAAAGTCACTTATAATTTTTGGCCTCACATGTGCATCTACACTGTAAACTCTAGGGCTCGAAATTTAGGCATCAATTCTAACCAACACAAGGCACGAGTATGCACGAAGTTCATGGTGCCGAGTTCGTGTCCATTGATTTTTCCTTCGATTTTATTGGATAAACAAATATTTGGTTCGGTGCCTAGTAGTGCCTAGTGTCGCCTACTGGTGCCTCGAAGCATTAGAAACGCACTAGCTAGGCGCTCACTGGCACGAAATTTCGGTTTCGTGCCTAAATTGGTGCCCTACAGTTTACAGTGTATAGTACGGATTCCATTTAAATGGCATCCCCAACTTGTATTCAGTTAATGTTTGAAAATGTCCTGTATATACTAAAAGGATGTTAAAAGGCATACGCTAAGATGTCTCCGATTTTCGATTAGTTTTGCAGTCATATGCATCATTTGAGAGCCTGTATTCTCAACTTTCAAATAAGCTATTATAAACTTGCATCCGTTACTTCTCTTATCGTATTCTGGAGTGGTGAAAATATGAAAATCAGTCAATTTACATATCGTAATTGTTCAATATGAACTGTGATAATGAATTGGGTATGATGAGAACAAGCATCTTCTGTGCTTTCTTATATAGATAAGAATGCAGTAACACTGAATTAAAATTTTGATTAAGAATTTCATTTATACAGCATATTAGCCGATTTTAGCTTAAACTGTCGTTCACTATTTCTCCTGGATTCTGGTATTAGATAGAAAAATATATCCGTTATAGCGAAGTAATGGAAATGAACAATCTATTCTAAATTCCAATATACCGTTTGTTTCTGATCAGATTTTACATGACACTAAAAAGGAATGGACTACGATGAAATTGAATGAAATCTGTTTCATACATAGCAAAATAGATGACAGTCCAGTGGTATCGAACGGGCTGCGCTGCGCCTGCTATTCACAGGTGCTATCCCGCTACTGATTGACGCGGGGACTTTTGCCTGCTGAGTTTCCTCCCTGGGCCGGTACGTCCCTCCTTAGGCGACCTGGTGACACTATCCTCCGACAATGTCACCATATCGACGCCAGGCTTAGCGTGGACACCCGATCAACACAGCACGACGTAACGCAGATCTCCCGATCTCACACCGTTCCACCACCCCGGCCTCCAAGTAGCTGGATTACAAGTGCACGCCGCTGCACCCGGCCGCTCACTGTTTCTGCTTCTCTTTCAGATGGATCCTACCACGAATACAAAAACAATTCATTCTCTCTGAAGATTTCTATGCATGACGTCATCTCATGTATTACTGTCACTAAAATAACAGTACCGTCAGCGGTCATTCAAATTAAGAATTGTCGTGAAGCTATCGCTCTCGATCACGATTTCCTCTCTATTACTCAGACATGAGTCCATGCGCTTCACTCACACGTTTATGAGGGATTGAGAGGATCTCCAAATATCTCCAAAGAGGTTGAAAGTCTTCGTTAATCCCTGCGTATTTGAATTGTTATAATTTCATGTCTATTCTTCACTTCATTGCAATTCAGAGTGCATCAGCGCGCACCATCATTTTTTTATTCTACATAATCTACAATCGAAGAGGAAAACTAGTCCGGCTAAAAGTGAGTCGAACTGGGACTTTTAATCCTTAGAGACCTGAGGGGGTCCAGTGGACCCCGGAGCCACATTTTTCTATTTCATTTTTTGTGCTGGGGATATATCAACCACTCAAGCCCATACAAAATCATAATTTCTGACAGTGAATCTGCATGTGTTATTTCATTTCAATTGAATCAGTAGAAGTATGCCAGATAGGCCAAGGGGGTCCACTGGACCCCCCCTCAGGTCTCATATGGTGTAGAAATTCCATCACAAAATTTTTGTAATTAGATGAAAAATGATTTCGAACATGCCCACGATGGTGTATAAAGAGTGAAAGTCATTTATTCATTGTTTGCATCATGCTCGTAGATGTGCATTGTGTTGGAAGATTGAAAAATGTGAATATTTTGCTTTCGCACATGATCTCGCGTGACTGGTTGGCCTATATGAACAACTCGACATAAATCGATGTCCGAAATGAAAGCTATCACTATATTCATAGTTGAGCACCAAAAACTGATTGATGACAAACTTCACAGCAGTAATGATAAGTTTGAGATCTCCACAGCTGTTTTTGGTTCTAGAAGTACAGCAATTTTGACTCATTTTAGGTCTATTTCAGATAGCTTTGGATAAATTTGAAAGAATGAACAAATAGAAAGGTTTGGCTGCAAGGATTAAATCAATTTCATCAAAATCAACTATCTGAGGCTTTATGGTGACACAAAATATCGTAAAGCCGCCTCCTAATACAAATGATGGTGTACTAAATGTGGTTGACTTATGAAAGCACTATATTTTCACACGTGTTTACTGAGAAGGCTGAAAGTCACTCAAAGGATTCGTTATACCGACCTGCTACACGCAAACATCATTGTTTTACTTAAAATCAACTTTCCTAATGTTTTGATACCGATTTAACCAGGTAAACTAAGAATATGTTAAAGGGGTCCACTGGACCCCCCTCAGGTCTCAGAGGCTGTGAAGCAGGGATGCGGAGTCCTTTCATTTTGATAGGACTCCGACTCCGAATCCGACTCCGGGGGTTGATAGGACTCCGACTCCGGGTGGCCAATATATAAAGCCTACTTTTTTTGAAAATTAACTGGTAGCCTACATCATGGATCATTAGAGCCTTACCTGAACCTATTTTTAGTGATCATTGCTGTATCAATTATCAATCATTTTCGATGAAAGTCCAGCAAATGTCGATTTCAGTTGGACGCATGCGACTCGGCTCCTCCCATCTTGTTGATGTGTGCTTCACACGGGTTTTCTCCAGTCTCTACCAAGCAGGAAAATCCCACATCTTTCTCCAAAAAAATGAGTACACTTTCGATTTTAATATGCGCTTTAGAGGAGCCATAACACACGATTGACGTGAGGGAAAGAGGTAATGTTCTCAAACAAACTAGTATTTCATTTTTGTCTCGGATGTGACCTTTGGCGCACAAGTATGATCGAGGCTAAGAAGGCTTGTCTTCTCTACTAAATCACCGAGTGAAAAGGCAATCCTTTTTTTCACTATCACGGTTCATTCCCTCAACTATTACAAGCTTTGCATGTACTGCTGTCTCTGTACTTTTCTTTGACGGAGAAAGTTGACATCAAGATAGTGACAGCTATGCACGAGGATAAATAATTTGTTTGTATTATATTTCGGGTCTAGTTATAGGCCGGAGTCGGAGTCCTATCATTTTATATGACTCCGACTCCAGCAAAAATGATAGGAATCCGGGACTCCGCATCCCTGCTATGAGGGTTGACAGGAACTCAAAGACTGAATTCGTGAAAATACGATTGGGTTAGGTCGAACTTTATGGAAATTTGCCTTGAAATTTATGGACATTTCTCCAAAAATTTTATGAGAACTGCATGGCTTAACATCTGGCACGAAAAAAATATAAATATCCAATTTCAGAAGAGCGACCTCAAAATTGATGCACTTAGGAAGTATTTAGAATGTAATAGGCCTACATGCGTTGTTATATCTAACCTCGAATATTTACCAAACACACAGCTCAAGTGAGGAAATAGATTCTTGATATAGAATATTTGCCATTACTGCCCCAAATGTAAAATTCACTTATCATGCACTTGTCAATTAAAAATATGCTAATTGTTTTATAACATCATGTACAATTAGATTAGCCCCTGATGTGCAATTTACATTTTGGCTGACCAGTTCAGGTGTTATATATTTATGAGTTCATGATCAGAAGTATCTCGGTCCTAGGCCTACGGCCTCGGAAATGTTTATTACCACATAGCTTCAGTAACATCTATGATTAAATACTAGTAAAATAAGGGACGCTCAACTCTCATAGCATGTGCTGGACAACAGTCATGTAACTTTGGTAGACTTGATTAATGACGACAGTCTGTATCTGCATAAATTCATGGAACAAGCTGCTAACAATTCAGTCCATTATTGTTAAATGCATCAGAATCCAGCTGAATTGATTGCTGTACTGTACATCAAGGGTGCGCAAACTGCGGCCGTGACAATGAGAAGTAAATGAAAAAGAATATTGTACATTTATATTTCGGATATTTCTGGAGTTCAAGGCAATCTAAAAACAACCGTCACTATAGTAGCATTCTAGTCACCTTGTAACTCTTGAACACCTTTATGCCCATGCTGCTTGGAAAAATGCGCGCCCGCAGGCGCTATGAAGGCGTTCAGGCAGTTCGATAACTCATGAATAGAATATTTCAGGGAAGTAGGTGTATTTTACATTCTTTACGAAGTAGGCTTTAATGCGATTTTCATTGCATCATTCACCAGGAAAAGCTAATTTGAGTAGTGGAATGTAAAGAAGATTGGCTATTGACATAGTTGTTTGCACACATATCAAGTGCGTCACACATAATTTAGTGTAAAAGGTTGCGCACCCCTGCTGTACATCCTAGTTTAATACACCCGGTTCAGTCTTACACAGAATTTGTTGGGAGAATCTGTGCAGTGTACATGAAGACCTACAAGCATAGAAATAGATGGAATATCTGAAGTTGACTAGAATGGACATTGACTCAAGGTCGCGGCAAATCCAAGGGAATTAAATTGGGGCATAAACCACCAATGAAAAGCTTAGAATTACATATGTGACTGATTCTTATCCAATGATACAGCCGTTTACAAGTGTATCTAAATGAAAATGCGTGCGATGTGTAATGAAGCTTTACTTCCTTTCTAGACGTTTTACTGCTGTCAATTTATATGCCTACAAGTATTTCATCGACCTTTCATTTCGAATAAATTGTTGCTTTCTATATTGATCGATTTCCACATTATTGTTTACTCTTGTTTCACGATTTTATCCAGATACGCACAAACTACCTTCACTTATCAACTCTACCAAAGTCACCGGCCTCCAGTCCAGGTCATACCATGGGAGTTGAACGTCCCTTAGATATCTTATATTATAGATGTTCCTGATAGCTTAGATAGCTGATAGGGTAGGCGAGCGACATGCGTCGATCGAATCGTCGACGCTTTAACTCAAACAATGCATCCACATAATTGAACTGACTGTATATGTTATTTAAAACACGAGACCCGAAGTGTGAGTTCTATTACAGGTGGAAGCACGATCACTATGCGGTATTATATTTCTTGCATTCATATTGAGTTCCTGCACTAGTGCGAGAACTGCAATGATATATATATGCATTCGATGATGTGTATGCAAAAATAATATTCAAATGTAAATAATATTAATAATTTGAAATATGAATAACATTTAATATTGTGTATGCAAGATTCAAAAAGAAGGTCTGAAAGTTTCACAGTAGAAACTGCACATCACGGGGTTTGTTAAATAGGTTAGTAAGTTTGTCTTACTGCGACTTCTCAAAGGTATGTTATAGAATGTTGTGCATTACAATACATTTTGAGCATTTTTAATCGATTATAAAAATGAAACCTAATTATGCGGATCAATATTCGGTACTTTTGGTATTGAAGCTTTTTTCGCCGAACTCGATGAACACCAGACTTGGGAATGCTTGTCGATTCTGCTGCCATCCTCACAGATGACACTCCTTAGTCGTTACTGGCTGCGATTTCCCCACAGCTTCTGCAACGGCAGCCGGTATATCACCTTCGGCTGATGGACGCCCTATTCTTGGCCTGTCCAACACTGACACGGTTTCCTCGAATTCCCTTATGAGATTTAACAACGCTGCTGGGAATGCAAGGATTCTGGCGTCTGTCATGCTCGATCCCTCGATGTTAAGCTTTCGTATTGCAGCAGAGGCACTATTGTTCGAAGAGATCTGTGTCCATCCATACTGTTCCATCCACAGCCGAAATCTATCAATGATTCAAAGATTGTCAACTTATCTCTAGCTGTTGAACTTTCTGAATCAATTTCATAGATATTTCAGGATTCAAATATTTACTTGAGTATGAAATCTTTACATCTTCCAGTATTTATTCCAAGCTATCGATTGATGTTGCATTTGAACACATTGCAGTCACTGTATCTTCCACTGTCCTTATTCCTAGCCATCGAATGATATAGAAATGAGACATATTGAATTAATAGAATGCAACATGCCTTTACGAAATCGAATGAAAACAAATTACTATTTAACAAAACCCCATGATGTGCAGTTTCCACTGTGAAACTTTCAGACCAATCGGTATAATAGGAGAGCTACCATCCACAGATAAAGTTTTTTAGCGACTTTCGGGAAACACTGTATTTAGTTATTTAAAGATAGCTAGCAATCCGACCTCTATTATGCTATTGGCACTTGAAATGTCTAGAAATATCTCATTTGTATCTATTCTGTCAGGATTTAATGTCATTTTCTAAGGCACAGAAACCCAATGCGTTCTACCAGACTTTAATGATAAAATTGGCATCAATGCAATTCTTTTTAGAGTTATAATAACAGCATACATGTAAGTTATCTGAATCTGACCTTATTTTTTCTTTTATGTTCTAAATGTCAACTTGTTCTTTTTACAGAGCTTGGCAATGCGCCGTTTCGGGCAAAACGGAACTCCCAAAAGCGTTTTGGACGCTCCTGAATTGCATCACGGAATTGTCGATTATGTTTTTAACATGAAGTCACGGAACAAAACTCAGACTAAAAGATTAGTGAATGAACAGTTACAATGGATGAAAATATCTGTGAATTGCAAAACTAATGATAGTGAGGATGGGTGTTGTATTCAAATGGAATTTCTGTGGGGATCCTTATGACGACAAAACCGATAGTACACTCCTATAATCCCCAAACAAGTAATAGTCGTTAGGGCGGTCGGTGATTCGCAATGGAATTTTATCTCTACAGAAGCGACCTCCACGAGATATGTGCCGGTCAGTTGGGCCTCATCAGTCTAGAGGAAAAAGACGAGTGTAGAGAACTAGGGGGAAACATGTGGCAGCCTCTACCCACACGGCTACAGGACTGTACAGCCTGCAATAAAGCAGTGCCTTCCTGATTAATTCATGCTCTCAGCAGATGGTCCGGTGGCCGTGTGGTTAGAGGGTATGCTCGCACGTCCATTGGCTCCAACATCTCTGGTTCAAACCTGCCCACGACTGATGTAGCCGAAACATGTCCCGTGCTGTTTCATGTGCTGAGATTCTATTCCTTATGCATTTATGATTAATAATTTACATGCACATGTCCTAAATACTATTATCAGTCATATTATGCTGCTATTGGATATACATGTATGCCTTAAGAATTCTATAAGAAAATGCATGACAGAACAGCTTTCTTAACTTAATAAATTTCATTCAAATTTTTTGTATTCAAAAACATGTTTTTCATCAGTACAATATGTAGCGCTGACATGAAGAGACATACAATTACGCTCATATTTGTAGAAAGGATGCTCAAGCTTGCTGCAAACACTGTGTGTCAGTGAATTCTTGCGCTTTTTCCCCTCATGACGTCTGCTATATACTTCATTATACCTACAGCGGTTCTCAGAACAAAGAATTCTCACTGCTACGCTTTTGACATTTACAGATTTAAATTCCTTCGAGGAATGAGAGTACAATTTTGACTATCAGTGAGCAGTATCGAAATCGGCGACAGCCCTGCTAATATTTAGGCTATTAGCTCTGACAATTGAGGAGGTATACGGAAGTCCAATTAACTTCCCATCTCCACACGGCAGCTCTTCGTCGTCTCTGCGATAAATATAGATATAATTGTCATCATGATTTACTTTATTGACTCTATTGCGGAGGTATCTTCAATATTCATCCAATACTCTCTGGAAAGATAAGAATTATCGCAAAGTATTTCGGGTGAAATTTCTAGACGCAACAGGTGCCGTGGAGTCTATGGTGCACCTTGGCCTGAGGACGAGACCTGAAGGTGTCATTGGAAGTCGGCGATAGGGCATCATACCGCTTAGCTGAAGTCTGAATTTATCACCATTGTGTCGAAGCCCTAGATGAGGGAATAATGACGTTATACCTTCATATTCAACAACCTACCAGTGAGTATATGACATTATTTATCCACATGAATTCTTCTCCAGTTACTTCTATATCAGTTCATATTATTCAATTCACTCTATACTACTATGATCTAATTGAATTGCACCTAAACTATTTTTTTCTCTAAACAATGTCACTGCAAAATGTGAGATTGAAAATGCATTTTGATAGACCTGCATTGCGGCCCTCAATATGGAGTAGATAAGGCCAGTCAACCTGTGGCCTTCCAGTATACAGTATTGTGCAAATTAATGTGAACAAAAGTAAAAATACATGAATTCCAGCATGATTGAATTTTATTTTCAATGTAAAATGAAATATTGTCTTTCAATACATAATGTGGACACCCTTGGCCTTCAGCAATGCTGAGACACGACTTGTCATTGAATTGACCAACTTTTCGCACACTGATGAGATCTTTTCATCATGGAACCATACCTTAATAAGAGCTGCTATCATCTTTTGTTTCGATGAGCAATCAATCTTTCTCAGTTGCGCTTTGCAGATATGCCCCAAATTTTCGATCGGAGATACATCAGGGGAGTTTCCAGGCCAATCGAGGACGCAAATATTGTTTTCTTCAAGACAAGCTTTGGCTTTTCGGCTTTTATGGCACGGTGCCAAATCTTGTTGGAAAATTGCGTTCGGCGTTCGTTCCAACTCAGAGACAATCCGAGTTTCAATCAAATGAACATATCGATCGGAATTCATCATCCCCTCGATTAGAATGAGACATCCGGGTCCCTCGTATGAGAAGTATCCCCAGTGGTCGACGAGCTTTGCTCCCAACCGCGAGCAACCGTCGACGCACAGTTGAGCTGTCAATAGATACCCCGACATGTTCAGTTAAAGCTCATGACTTGTCATTCTTGGGTTGAGTCTGCTCATCCTGATAATCTCTGAATCATCTCGTGGCGTTGTCTTCTTTTTTCTTCCACATTTACCAATGCGTCGCGGTTGAAGGCTGTCCGTATTTTGATGCAATTTCAAAATATTATTCACTGCACCAAGCGAAACAGAGCATTCAGATGCGATAGCGCGTTGAGTCATTTTTGTGTACTGTCTGAGTGTCACAATCTTGCTACGCGTCTCTGGTGAGATGTCCATGCTTACTGACAGAGATAAAATGTGATTAGTGACAAAAGTAGCAAGTTCAAATTCAAAATTCAAATTCTACCAAGTTTTGTGAGGAAGGCCAAAATTTGCCATTTTGTGGAATTTGAACTTTTGAATTCAAAATCAATTATCTGCGTCAATGTTGCATTGAACACCTACGTCTGGCAATGAAAAGGTCAAATGTTAATATCTATGCAAGTACACGAGTCATTCTATTCATGTAAGATAGAATAAAGCAAGTCAAACAACATTAAATGATAACATAAGATATGTCCTTTTGTTCATATTAATTTGCACAATACATTAGCTCACAATCTGAGTGGACCGCACAGAAGCACTGTTAAATTAACAAATCTCTAGCAGTGTCATTCACAACTCACTTTCCAATGCTTCTGTGTGGTCGCCGTTGGAAGACAACATCCATATGGCTATTTCACAGATGAAACACATCTTTCCATTCTCGGAAGCAAGCTTCAATGAAATTGTGCGATTTTCATGAATCATGTTCATTTTCATGATTATGTTTTGTCAGTGCAGAGGTGTTGTCATTTCTTATCACATCTCACCGATTGAAGAAAGATGATCTTCAATAGTTAGAAAAATAAAAAATGCCACAAATTTGCCACAAAAATTATATGTGGCATTTTTTATAATGAAGAAACTACATCTCACTGTGCCGACTCCCAACTATAACCATTGCTGCATATGATCAATTAGTACGTGATTTTTATCTATTATTGTAATGTTGTGATGAGCTTGACAGTTAACTGCTGAAAGATCATGAATATCCTGTAATTTCTGTGACAACGATCATTTCATTGAGCAGCATGCTCGTTCTTCATCACATTACACTCCGGACCATTTCGCTGACATCTTCACTGAGTGGAATTTCTATTCTACGTTTGCATTTGCTATGAAGTAAATGCCTTATTTGTGTGCATGAATAGCTCAGAGAGCTAATGTTGCTGTACAAGTTTATCTGTACATAGGGAAATATAGACTTGATGTAAATGTGCTTCTTCTTCTTATTTAATTTAATGCATGATCTGTAAGTTATAATGCACTACTTGAACCAATTTTCAGGAGAGAAAAATGCGCTTGGATGGATTTTGTTTCATGCCGTGCTTCAATGTAATGCTATCTATATCTTATGTAGCTAATTATCTCAAGCAATTATCATCTCGTATGTCGTCAGATCATAACAAGCCATAAAAGCTAAAACCCGCGCGTAATAGAATAGAAAAGTGTTATATTTGTCGAATGAAAATCATAGTTTTACACCGAGTTATTGCAATTGATTAAAAACAGTCAAATAGTAATAATATCAAACATAAGCAAGAAAGAATACAGGGTCGTGGTGAGCATGAGAAGATTGCATTCAGAAATCACTTTCTACATAATATACTTGAAACATATGGGACAAACGACTTTTTCATTTTCTCTGTGCGACATAACGGAATGTGAGGCCAGCCAGTGTTTGTCAGACGAGATGGAAGTAAGCCATGAACACCGTGATTTGGGTCCTTTTCAGCAAATGTGTATAAATTCCTGCTCAGGTCAATACGTCGATGAAAAATTTCATCGGTTTTACAATTACATTTTCTTTTTTCCTTGCCATAGATAATAAAATGTGCTCGTTTATGAACCCTTTCAAGACAACGTGATAAATTCTTGTTTAAATTTACAAATACCGGACAAGCATATTCAAATATACACAAGATGAAGATCAAATTCACTTAAAAATGGTCGACGCAAAACATAAAACCGGCGGTTAACAACCTTTAAAACAGCATCGACATGATTGCACCAACTCAGATCATCAGAAACATTGACACCAAGGATAGTGACATTCTTTATTATGTAGAATGGCATGTTGCACAATGTTGGATTTCGAAGCAACTTATTTTCTAGACATAACATCGCTTTAGATTTTGAAAAGTTCAAAACCATGTGGTTTTGCTTGCACCATTTTTCTAATTCGCCAGTTATGTTCTTTACGACAGAATCGATAGCAACACAATCATCATCATATATTGGTATCACAGCCGTTAAATCATCAGCGTACTTAACACAACATGTTGAATGCTTCTAAAAAGGCAGCGGATATAGATTTATCAAACTGCAATGAGGAATCTGTCTTAAAACAGAATATTCCTTGTACTTAAAAGTGTAATAAGCAAATAAACTGCACAACACAATCAAGACTAGAAAATTAAGAAAGGGAATAATAAGCAACTTCTCGGCCATTCATAGTGTAGTAAATTAACAAGAGAATGAAATTAAATAAACGATAGATGAAATTACCATGCAAAAATATGCGGCTGACAGGATATATAGGATCGAGTTTATTTATAGCCAGAGCTTCTCAATTCCTGTGTTGAATCCGTAAAATAAACTGTTAGAACGTCTGGGTGCATTCTTAGCAAGCTTCGTTTTTTTATGAAGGTAAATTTAATTTAGATTCTTAATTGTTGAGAAAAATGAACTATTAGCCTACTGTGCAAGTTGCAGAAGTTAAAGGATCATTGTAAAAAAGCAGAAATGGAATTGTGAAAGCTAGAAATCATCAGATCATATTTGATAAAAGTTATGCTGATGCTCATCCCGATCCTGTGTCAAAATTTCAGCGGCGAATGCACCTTAAATCTTAAGGAAAAGTCACTTATAAGTTTTGGCCTCACATGTGCATCTACACTGTAAACTCTAGGGCACGAAATGTAGGCATCAATTCTAACCAACACAAGGCACGAGTATGCACGAAGTTCATGGTGCCGAGGTCGTGCCCATTGATTTTTCCTTCGATTTTATTGGATAAACAAATATTTGGTTCGGTGCCTAGTAGTGCCTAGTGTCGCCTACTGGTGCCTCGAAGCATTAGAAAGGCACTAACTAGGCGCTCACTGGCACGAAATTTCGGTTTCGTGCCTAAATTGGTGCCCTACAGTTTACAGTGTATAGTACGGATTACATTCAATTGTAGCCCCAACTTGTATTCAGTTAATGTTTGAAAATGTCCTGTATATACTAAAAGGATGTTAAAAGGCATACGCTAAGATGTCTCCGATTTTCGATTAGTTTTGCAGTCATATGCATCATTTGAGAGCCTGTATTCTCAACTTTCAAATAAGCTATTCTAAACTTGCATCCGTTACTTCTCTTATCGTATTCTGGAGTGGTGAAAATATGAAAATCAGTCAATTTACATATCGTAATTGTTCAATATGAACTGTGATAATGAATTGAGTATGATGAGAACAAGCATCTTCTGTGCTTTCTTATATAGATGAGAATGCAGTAACACTGAATCAAAATTTTGATTAAGAATTTCATTTATACAGCATATTAGCCGATTTTAGCTTAAACTGTCGTTCACTATTTCTCCTGGATTCTGGTATTAGATAGAAAAATATATCCGTTATAGCGAAGTAATGGAAATGAACAATCTATTCTAAATTCCAATATACCGTTTGTTTCTGATCAGATTTTACATGACACTATAAAGGAATGGACTACGATGAAATTGAATGAAATCTGTTTCATACATAGCAAAATAGATGACAGTCCAGTGGTATCGAACGGGCTGCGCTGCGCCTGCTATTCACAGGTGCTATCCCGCTACTGATTGACGCGGGGACTTTTGCCTGCTGAGTTTCCTCCCTGGGCCGGTACGTCCCTCCTTAGGCGACCTGGTGACACTATCCTCCGACAATGTCACCATATCGACGCCAGGCTTAGCGTGGACACCCGATCAACACAGCACGACGTAACGCAGATCTCCCGATCTCACACCGTTCCACCACCCGGCCTCCAAGTAGCTGGATTACAAGTGCACGCCGCTGCACCCGGCCGCTCACTGTTTCTGCTTCTCTTTCAGATGGATCCTACCACGAATACAAAAACAATTCATTCTCTCTGAAGATTTCTATGCATGACGTCATCTCATGTATTACTGTCACTAAAATAACAGTACCGTCAGCGGTCATTCAAATTAAGAATTGTTTCCGATCTATTATCTTGTTGCTCGATCACGATTTCCTCTCTATTACTCAGACATGAGTCCATGCGCTTCACTCACACGTTCATGAGGGATTGAGAGGATCTCCAAATATCTCCAAAGAGGTTGAAAGTCTTCGTTAATCCCTGCGTATTTGAATTGTTATAATTTCATGTCTATTCTTCACTTCATTGCAATTCAGAGTGCATCAGCGCGCACCATCATTTTTTTATTCTACATAATCTACAATCGAAGAGGAAAACTAGTCGGGCTAAAAGTGAGTCGAACAGGGACTTTTAACCCTTAGAGACCTGAGGGGGTCCAGTGGACCCCGGAGCCGCATTTTCTATTTCATTTTTTGTGCTGGGGATATATCAACCGCTCAAGCCCATACAAAATCATCATTTCTGACAGTGAATCTGCATGTGTTATTTCATTTCAATTGAATCAGTAGAAGTATGCCAGATAGGCCAAGGGGGTCCACTGGAGGTCCCTCTCAGGTCTCAGAGGGTGTAGAAATTCCATCACAAAATTTTTGTAATTAGATGAAAAATGATTTCGAACATGTCCACGATGGTGTATAAAGAGTGAAAGTCATTTATTCATTGTTTGCATCATGCTCGTAGATGTGCAATGTGTTGGAAGATCGCAAAATGTGAATATTTTGCTTTCGCACATGATCTCGCGTGACTGGTTGGCCTATATTAACAACTCGACATAAATCGATGTCCGAAATTAAAGCTATCATTATATTCATAGTTGAGCACATTTTGGCTGACAGTTCATGTGTTATATATTTATGAGTTCATGATCAGAAGTATCTCGGTCTAGGCCTACGGCCTCGGAAATGTTTATTACCACATAGCTTCAGTAACATCTATGATTAAATACTAGTAAAATAAGGGACGCTCAACTCTCATAGCATGTGCTGGACTGGAGTCATGTAACTTTGGTAGACTTGATTAATGACGATAGTCTGTATCTCCATAAATTCATGGAACAAGTTGCTAACAATTCAGTCCACTATTGTTAAATGCATCAGAATCCAGCTGAATTGATTGCTGTACTGTACATCAAGGGTGCGCAAACTTCGGCCGTGACAATGAGAAGTAAATGAAAAAGAATATTGTACATTTATATTTCAGATATTTCTGGAGTTCAAGGCAATCGAAAAACAATCGTCACTATAGCAGCATTCTAGTCACCTTGTAACTCTTGAACACCTTTATGCCCATGCTGCTTGGAAAAATGAGAGCCCGCAGGCGCTATGAAGGCGTTCAAGCAGTTCGATAACTGATGAATAGAATATTTCAGGGAAGTAGGCATATTTTACATTCTTTACGAAGTAGGCTTTTATGCGATTTTCATTGCATCATTCACCAGGGAAAGCTAATTTGAGTAGTGGAATGTAAAGAAGATTGGCTATTGACATAGTTGTTTGCACACATATCAAGTGCGTCACACATAATTTAGTGTAAAAGGTTGCGCACCCCTGCTGTACATCCTAGTTTAATACACCCGGTTCAGTCTTGCAGAGAATTTGTTGGGAGAATCTGTGCAATGTACATGAACACCTACAAGCATAGAAATAGATGGAATATCTGAAGTTGACTGTAATGGAAATTGACTCAAGGTCGCGGCAAATCCAAGGGAATTAAATTGGGGCATAAACCACCAATGAAAAGCTTAGAATTACATATGTGACTGATTCTTATCCAATGATACAGCCGTTTACAAGTGTATCTAAATGAAAATGCGTGCGATGTGTAATGAAGCTTTACTTCCTTTCTAGACGTTTTACTGTTGTCAATTTATATGCCTACAAGTATTTCATCGACCTTTCATTTCGAATAAATTGTTGCTTTCTATATTGATCGATTTCCCCACTATTGTTTCCTCTTGTTTCACGATTTTATCCAGATACGCACAAACTACCTTCATTTATCAAATCTACTAAAGTCACCGGCCTCAAGTCCAGGTCATACCATGGGAGTTGAACGTCCCTTAGATACCTTATATCATACATATTCCTGATAGCTTAGATAGCTGCTAGGGTAGGCGAGCGACATGCGTCGATCGAATCGTCGACGCTTTAACTCAAACAATGCATCCACCATAATTGAACTGACTGTATATGTTATTTAAAACACGAGACCCGAACTGTGAGTTCTTACAGGTGGAAGCACGATCAACTATGCGGTATTATATTTCTTGCATCAGATTGAGTTCCTGCACTAGTGCGAGGAACTGCAATGATATATCAATGCATTCAATAATGTGTATGCAAAAATAATATTCAAATGTTAATAATATTAATAATTTGAAATATGAATAACATTTAATATTGTGTATGCAAGATTCAAAAAGAAGGTCTGAAAGTTTCACAGTAGAAACTGCACATCACGGGGTTTGTTAAATAGGTTAGTAAGTTTGTCTTACTGCGACTTCTCAAAGGTATGTTATAGAATGTTGTGCATTACAATACATTTTGAGCATTTTTAATCGATTATAAAAATGACACCTAATTATGCCGATCAATATTCGGTACTTTTGGTATTGAAGCTTTTTTCGCAGAACTCGATGAACACCAGACTTGGGAATGCTTGTCGATTCTACTCCTTAGTCGTTACTGGCTGCGATTTCCCCACAGCTTCTGCAACGGCAGCCGGTCTATCACCTTCGGCTGATGGACGCCCTATTCTTGGCCTGTCCAACACTGACACGGTTTCCTCGAATTCCCTTATGAGATTTAACAACGCTGCTGGAATGCAAGGATTCTGGCGTCTGTCATGCTCCATCCCTCGATGTTAAGCTTTCGTATTGCAGCAGAGGCACTATTGTTCGAAGAGATCTGTGTCCATCCATACTGTTCCATCCACAGCCGAAATCTATCAATGATTCAAAGATTGTCAACTTATCTCTAGCTGTTGAACTTTCTGAATCAATTTCATAGATATTTCAGGATTCAAATATCTACTTGAGTATGGAATCTTTACATCTTCCAGTATTTATTCCAAGCTATCGATTGATGTTGCATTTGAACACATTGCAGTCACTGTATCTTCCACTGTCCTTATTCCTAGCCATCGAATGATATAGAAATGAGACATATTGAATTAATAGAATGCAACATGCCTTTACGAAATCGAATGAAAACAAATTACTATTTAACAAAACCCCATGATGTGCAGTTTCCACTGTGAAACTTTCAGACTAATCGGTATAATAGGAGAGCTACCATCCACAGATAAATTTTTTTAGCGACTTTTGGGAAACACTGTCTTTAGTTATTTAAAGATAGCTAGCAATCCGACCTCTATTATGCTATTGGCACTTGAAATGTCTAGAAATATCTCATTTGTATCTATTTCTGTCAGGATTTAATGTCATTTTCTAAGGCACAGAAACCCAATGCGTTCTACCAGACTTTAATGATAAAATTGGCATCAATGCAATTCTTTTTAGAGTTATAATAACAGCATACATGTAAGTTATCTGAATCTGACCTTATTTTTTCTTCTATGTTCTAAATGTCAGCTTGTTCTTTTTACAGAGCTTGGCAATGCGCCGTTTCGGGCAAAACGGAACTCCCAAAAGCGTTTTGGACGCTCCTGAATTGCATCACGGAATTGTCGATTATGTTTTTAACATGAAGTCACGGAACAAAACTCAGACTAAAAGATCAGTGAATGAACAGTTACAATGGATGAAAATATCTGTGAATTGCAAAACTAATGATAGTCAGGATGGGTGTTGTATTCAAATGGAATTTCTGTGGGGATCCTCATGACGACAAAACCGATAGTACACTCCTATAATCCCCAAACAAGTAATAGTCGTTAGGGCGGTCGGTGATTCGCAATGGAATTTTATCTCTACAGAAGCGACCTCCACGAGATATGTGCCGGTCAGTTGGGCCTCATCAGTCTAGAGGAAAAAGAAGAGTGTAGAGAACTAGGGGGAAACATGTGGCAGCCTCTACCCACACGGCTACATGACTGTACTGCCTGCAATAAAGCAGTGCCTTCCTGATTAATTCACGCTCTCAGCAGATGGTCCGGTGGCCGTGTGGTTAGAGGGTATGCTCGCATGTCCAATGGCTCCAACATCTCTGGTTCAACCCTGCCCACGACTGATGTAGCCGAAACATGTCCCGTGCTGTTTCATGTGCTGAGATTATATTCCTTATGCATTTATGATTAATAATTTACATGCACATGTCCTAAATACTATTATCAGGCATATTATGCTGCTATTGGATATACATGTATGCCTTGAGAATTCTATAAGAAAATGCATGACAGAACAGCTTTCTTAACTTAATAAATTGCATTCAAATTTTTTGCATTCAAAAACATGTTTTTCATCAGTACAATATGTAGCGCTGACATGAAGAGACATACAATTACGCTCATATTTGTAGAAAGGATGCCCAAGCTTGCTTGAGATGCATGCAGGCTGCATCGTGCCGCAAACACTGTGTGTCAGTGAATTCTTGCGCTTTTTCCCCTCATGACGTCTGCTATATACTTCATTATACCTACAGCGGTTCTCAGAACAAAGAATTCTCACTGCAACGCTTTTAACATTAAAAGATTTAAATTCCTTCGAGGAATGAGAGTACAATTTTGACTATCAGTGAGCAGTATCGAAATCGGCGACAGCCCTGCCAATATTTAGGCTATTAGCTCTGACAATTGAGGAGGTATACGGAAGTCCAATTAACTTCCCATCTCCACACGGCAGCTCTTCGTCGTCTCTGCGATAAATATAGATATAATTGTCATCATGATTTACTTTATTGACTCTATTGCGGAGGTATCTTCAATATTCATCCAATACTCTCTGGAAAGATAAGAATTATCGCAAAGTATTTCGGGTGAAATTTCTAGACGCCAGAGGTGCCGTGGAGTCTATGGTGCACCTTGGCCTGAGGACGAGACCTGAAGGTATAATAATAATAATAAAGGCTTTATTTTAGCTCGATACACATTAGGCGCGGAGCCTGTTTTCGATATGGTCGAGCAAATACACTACGAAGATACGTGTAAAAGGAAAAAACAATGAACATTATGAAGTCATTCCGAAGGACAACTGACAATAAAAGTCATAGCACTTTCTTTTAAAGTTGGTCAACGTATCGCATTGTCGCACATCAATTGGGAGTTCGTTGTATGACTTAGGCCCGACAACACTAAACGATGACATCCCCAAAACTGATCGACTGAATGGTATGTTCAAAGTGAACGAGTCGTAGGATGAACGAAGTGAACGATTGCACTGTTTATAGCCTACCAGCTTGCTAAGATATGACGGGCCAATGTTATTTAGCGCTTTGAACACTTGTATGCAGGTTTTGTATTTGGCACGATATCTTATAGGAAGCCACTGTAGCCGTTCAAATAGCTCAATTTTTGGTACATTATCGATTGCCGGAACATTCAAGATATGACGCATCAATTTTCCCATCAGTCTATCGAGGCGATTTGAATTTGATTCACTTCCATGTCCCCATACAGGAATGCAGAAATCTAAGTGCGGAATAATAAACGATGAAGCAAATTGAAGCCTCGCAAAATGAGGCAAAAATGCCTTGATCTTCTGTAGCAAAAAGAGCTTGGGCTTCACCTTCTTGCTAATATAGTCCACGTGCCGATTCCATGATAGGCTTTTTTCTAGAATAACCCCGAGGGTCTTGTGGTAATCGACAAATGTTACATCGCTGTTGTCAATTTTTAGCTGTAGCCGCTCCTCTACGAATCTCCGACGCTGGTTAGTAGTAAGTAACATCCCCTGTGTCTTGGAGGGATTTATAGAGATTTCATTCCACTTGCACCAATCGCTCACGAGCTTAAGGTCTAAGTTTAGGAGGGTCTCCAACTCTTTGACATTCTTAGAAGTTAAGTGTAGCGTCGTGTCGTCCGCGTAGATGTCTATAGAGGAATGTTTGACCACAAGGTGCAAATCGTTGATAAATACAAGAAACAGTAGGGGTCCCAAAATAGATCCCTGAGGAACGCCTTTCAGAATGAATTGTTTCTCGGAGGAAGCAGCTCGTATCTGCACACGCTGACTTCTTTGACACAAGTAGCTTTCAAAAAATGCAAGAGATCTTTGGGAGAAGTTATACATTTCCATTTTCTCAAATAATATGTTATGAGGGACGGTTTCAAAGGCCTTTTTAAAGTCCAAAAAGATACAACCCACTATGTTCTTGTTTGAGATATCTTGAGACCAGGAGTTGTACATACGAAGTAGAGCTGTCTCACATGAGTGAAACTGTCTGAAACCAGATTGATTTGTGAACAATAGGCCATGCTTATTTAAAAATGCCATCAAACTGTTGTGGATATGCCTTTCAAGAACTTTTGATAAGACTGATAAAATACTTATCGGGCGGTAATTTCCTGGATCGGACTTTTCTCCAGACTTGAAAAGAGGAAGTACTTTGGCTTGCTTCCATGACGACGGGAAGATTGAGCTGTCAATACATTTGTTTAGAATTTTAGCCAAGGAGACATAGATACAATCAGCACCAAATTTCAGAAATTTGCTGCTTATGCCATCTGGACCAGTGGCTTTGTTGGGTTTCAACTTCCTCAACTCTTTCAGAACGAAAGATTCGGTCAGATGAGGTATAGAAAATTCCTCGTTTATTTCTTTATTTCGGACAAAGTTCTCGATCAAGTGCTTGCACTGTGACTGTCCGTTGCTGCATGGCAAAGATGTTGAAATTGATACTTGATTAATGAATTGCTCACTAAATGCTTTGGCAATGGCACAGTCATCTGTATGGAGTACACCATCAACCAATAGTTTTGTCGGTAAACGAGATTTTTCCTTTGGACAGAGTTTCGCGAAAATATTGCCAAAACTTTGAAGTTGAGGAGGACCCACTAGGTCTAGTAAGTAGAGAAGAATAATAGTTCTTCTTGGCCTCCCGGATCAAGTACTGCACCTTATTACGTAGACGTCGATAAGTTTGTATATTAGACGATTTGTCTGTTTGGTCTCTCTCACGAATAGCATCATTGATCTCGGTTGTCCACCACTCCGGCAATTTTAGATTCTTCGCTCTCTTTTTTGTGAGTGGAGCATGTTTTTCAACACAAGAGTTGAACAGGTCACACCAAGTTCCAATATTGTCGTCAATGTCATCAAATACCTCTATGATGGACCAAGGCTGAAGAGCAAGATCATCTTGAAAGGCTTTGATATTGAAATGTTTCATTCTACGGTAACATATAATGCCTCCATTACGCATACGGGGAGCATTTAGACGACAAGATGCGAATACTGGGAAATGATCACTCAATTTAGACTTGATCACACCAGATTCAATAATGTTATTTAGGTCGGAAACGTAGACATGGTCCAATAAGGAGGTGCTGGAACCAACCACTCGGGTAGGTGCATCAATTAACTGATACACATCATTTTCGAGCTCAAGAATTTCACGAAGCTCCACTGATTGACAATTTCTCTTACTAATATCAACATTGAAATCTCCAATAATAATAAATTTGCGTCTTTCATTTTGAACTTTTCTGATTGAAACAGATAGTTCGCTTGACCAGACGCCAATCTGACGATCATCATCAGGTGGTCGATATAAAACCATCACTATACATGAATAGGAAGTATCGGGATATAACTCAACACATAGCATTTCGATAGATGGGATTTCCAAGTCATGTCGACGTCGACCAATATCACATTTTACAAAGGCTGCGACACCACCGCCAGATAACTTAGAGCTGTTTCCATGATTTCTGTCATTTCGGAAAACATCATAGCCTGGAATCTGTATATCAGAATCATTTATGGAACCGTGGAGCCAGGATTCCGAAATGCCGAAAAAATGAATCAGATTGCTATTTGATAAAATAATGTTCTTCAACTCATCCAGCTTGCTTGTGAGTGAGCAGACATTCAAATGAACCACATTGAGTCCCTTTTTTGGAATCACGGAGAAGGGATTATCAGATTGTAGCGACATAATCAAAAATGGTGTAGACGAAAAAGAATAACATCACCCAGAATTAAGTTTAAATAAGCCCGTATGCATGCGACGGGAATCGAACACTCAAAATTTATGTCGAGGTGGTCGCAATCTGTCACTGTAGCCAGAAGACTATCACGACTTGCAGAAGGGCTGTATATCCAGAAGCTAGACAATCAGGGACCTTGCACGTGAAGGTCAGAGTGAAGGCCGGTATGGCGTGGTGATCAGTTCACGATCTGCGCAAGCGCACACTGTCACTAACTTCAAATTTGAATATCTTCGGAACCAAGAACCCGACGACAAGACGGTGAGCACAGGAAGACGCAGATGGAGACGGGCGACAAGATGATATAAAGTTCCACTCTGAATGACACCTTGAAGCGACGTAATGAGGAAAAAACGGCACTACATAGACGGAGCGACGGAATGCACACAACCTGCAACACGCTGACGCTACAAGGTGTCATTGGAATTCGGCGATAGGGTATCATACCGCTTAGCTGAAGTCTGAATTTATCACCATTGTGTCGAAGCCCTAGATGAGGGAATAATGACGTTATACCTTCATATTCAACAACCTACCAGTGAGTATATGACATTATTTATCCACATGAATTCTTCTCCAGTTACTTCTATATCAGTTCATATTATTCAATTCACTCTATACTACTATGATCTAATTGAATTGCACCTAAACTATTTTTTTCTCTAAACAATGTCACAGCAAAATGTGAGATTGAAAATGCATTTCGATAGACCTGCATTGCGGCCCTCAATATGGAGTAGATAAGGTCAGTCAACCTGTGGCCTTCCAGTATACAGTATTGTGCAAATTAATGTGAACAAAAGTAAAAATACATGAATTCCAGCATGATTGAATTTTATTTTCAATGTAAAATGAAATATTGTCTTTCAATACATAATGTGGACACCCTTGGCCTTCAGCAATGCTGAGACACGACTTGTCATTGAATCGACCAACTTTTCGCACACTGATGAGATCTTTTCATCATGGAACCATAGCTTAATAAGAGCTGCTATCATCTTTTGTTTCGATGAGCAATCAATCTTTCTCAGTTGCGCTTTGCAGATATGCCCCAAATTTTCGATCGGAGATACATCAGGGGAGTTTCCCGGCCAATCGAGGACGCAAATATTGTTTTCTTCAAGACATGCTTTGGCTTTTCGGCTTTTATGGCACGGTGCCAAATCTTGTTGGAAAATTGCGTTCGGCGTTCGTTCCAACTCAGAGACAATCCGAGTTTCAATCAAATGAACATATCGATCGGAATTCATCATCCCCTCGATTGGAATGAGACATCCGGGTCCCTTGTATGAGAAGTACCCCCAGTGGTCGACGAGCTTTGCTCCCAACCGCGAGCAACCGTCGACGCACAGTTTAGCTGTCAATAGATACCCCGACATGTTCAATTTCGACTTAAAGCTCATGACTTGTCATTCTTGGGTTGAGTCTGCTCATCCTGATAATCTCTGAATCATCTCGTGGCGTTGTCTTCTTTTTTCGTCCACATCTACTAATGCGTCGTGGTTGAAGGCTGTCCGTATTTTGATGCAATTTCAAAATATTATTCACTGCACCAAGCGAAACAGAGCATTCAGATGCGATAGCGCGTTGAGTCATTTTTGTGTACTGTCTGAGTGTCACAATCTTGCTACGCGTCTCTGGTGAGATGTCCATGCTTACTGACAGAGATAAAATGTGATTAGTGACAAAAGTAGCAAGTTCAAATTCAAAATTCAAATTCTACCCAAGTTTTGTGAGGAAGGCCAAAATTTGCCATTTTGTGGAATTTGAACTTTTGAATTCAAAATCAATTATCTGCGTCAATGTTGCATTGAACACCTACGTCTGGCAATGAAAAGGTCAAATGTTAATATCTATGCAAGTACACGAGTCATTCTATTCATGTAAGATAGAATAAAGCAAGTCAAACAACATTAAATGATAACATAAGATATGTCCTTTTGTTCATATTAATTTGCACAATACATTAGCTCACAATCTGAGTGGACCGCACAGAAGCACTGTTAAATTAACAAATCTCTAGCAGTGTCATTCACAACTCACTTTCCAATGCTTCTGTGCGGTCGCCGTTGGAAGACAACATCCATATGGCTATTTCACAGATGAAACACATCTTTCCATTCTCGGAAGCAAGCTTCAATGAAATTGTGCGATTTTCATGAATCATGTTCATTTTCATGATTATGTTTTGTCAGTGCAGAGGTGTTGTCATTTCTTATCACATCTCACCGTTTGAAAAAAGATGATCTTCAATAGTTAGAAAAATAAAAAATGCCACAAATTTGCCACAAAAATTATATGTGGCATTTTTTATAATGAAGAAACTACATCTCACTGTGCCGACTCCCAACTATAACCATTGCTGCATATGATCAATTAGTACGTGATTTTTATCTATTATTGTAATGTTGTGATGAGCTTGACAGTTAACTGCTGAAAGATCATGAATATCCTGTAATTTCTGTGACAACGATCATTTCATTGAGCAGCATGCTCGTTCTTCATCACATTACACTCCGGACCATTTCGCTGACATCTTCACTGAGTGGAATTTCTATTCTACATTTGCATTTGCTATGAAGTAAATGCCTTATTTGTGTGCATGAATAGCTCAGAGAGCTAATGTTGCTGTACAAGTTTATCTGTACATAGGGAAATATAGACTTGATGTAAATGTGCTTCTTCTTTTTTAATTTAATGCATGATCTGTAAGTTATAATGCACTACTTGAACCAATTTTCAGGAGAGAAAAATACGCTTGGATGGATTTTGTTTCATGCCCTGCTTCAATGTAATGCTATCCATATCTTATGTAGCTAATTATCTCAAGCAATTATCATCTCGTATGTCGTCAGATCATAACAAGCCATAAAAGCTAAAACCCGCGCGTAATAGAATAGAAAAGTGTTATATTTGTCGAATGAAAATCATAGTTTTACACCGAATTATTGCAATTGATTAAAAACAGTCAAATAGTAATAATATCAAACATAAGCAAGAAAGAATACAGGGTCGTGGTGAGCATGAGAAGATTGCATTCAGAAATCACTTTCTACATAATATACTTGAAACATATGGGACAAACGACGTTTTCATTTTCTCTGTGCGACATAACGGAATGTGAGGCCAGCCAGTGTTTGTCAGACGAGATGGAAGTAAGCCATGAATACCGTGATTTGGGTCCTTTTCAGCAAATGTGTATAAATTCCTGCTCAGGTCAATACGTCGATAAAAAATTTCATCGGTTTTACAATTACATTTTCTTTTTTCCTTGCCATAGATAATAAAATGTGCTCGTTTATGAACCCTTTCAAGACAACGTGATAAATTCTTGTTTAAATTTACAAATACCGGACAAGCATATTCAAATATACACAAGATGAAGATCAAATTCACTTAAAAATGGTCGACTCAAAACATAAAACCAGCGGTTATCGACCTTTAAAACAGCATCGACATGATTGCGCCAACTCAGATCATCAGAAACATTGACACCAAGGATAGTGACATTCTTTATTATGTCGAATGGTATGTTGCACAATGTTGGATTTCGAAGCAACTTATTTTCTAGACATAACATTGCTTCAGATTTTGAAAAGTTCAAAACCATGTGGTTTTGCTTGCACCATTTTTCTAATTCGCCAGTTATGTTCTTTACAACAGAATCGATAGCAACACAATCATCATCATATATTGGTATCACAGCCGTTAAATCATCAGCGTACTTAACACAACATGTTGAATGCTTCTAAAAAGGCAGCGGATATAGATTTATCAAACTGCAATGAGGAATCTGTCTTAAAACATAATATTCCTTGTACTTAAAAGTGTAATAAGCAAATAAACTGCACAACACAATCAAGACTAGAAATTTTAGAAAGGGAATAACAAGCAACTTCTCGGCTATTCATAGTGTAGTAAATTAACAAGAGAATGAAATTAAATAAACGATAGATGAAATTACCATGCAAAAATGCGCGGCTGACAGGATATATAGGATCGAGTTTATTTATAGCCAGAGCTTCGCAATTCCTGTGTTGAATCCGTAAAATAGACTGTTAGAACGTCTGGGTGCATTCTTAGCAAGCTTCGTTTTTTATGAAGGTAAATTTAATTTAGATTCTTAATTGTTGAGAAAAATGAACTATTAGCCTACTGTGCAAGTTGCAGAAATTAAAGGATAATTGTAAAAAAGCAAAAATGGAATTGTGAAAGCTAGAAATCATCAGATCATATTTGATAAAAGTTATACTGATGCTCATCCGTATCCTGTGTCAATATTTCAGCGACGAATGCACCTTAAATCTTAAGGAAAAGTCACTTATAAGTTTTGGCCTCACATGTGCATCTACACTGTAAACTCTAGGGCTCGAAATTTAGGCATCAATTCTAACCAACACAAGGCACGAGTATGCACGAAGTTCATGGTGCCGAGTTCGTGCCCATTGATTTTTCCTTCGATTTTATTGGATAAACAAATATTTGGTTCGGTGCCTAGTAGTGCCTAGTGTCGCCTACTGGTGCCTCGAAGCATTAGAAACGCACTAGCTAGGCGCTCACTGGCACGAAATTTCGGTTTCGTGCCTAAATTGGTGCCCTATAGTTTACAGTGTATAGTAAGGATTACATTCAATGGCAGCCCCAACTTGTATTCAGTTAATGTTTGAAAATGTCCTGTATATACTAAAAGGATGTTAAAAGGCATACGCTAAGATGTCTCCGATTTTCGATTAGTTTTGCAGTCATATGCATCATTTGAGAGCCTGTATTCTCAACTTTCAAATAAGCTATTATAAACTTGCATCCGTTACTTCTCTTATCGTATTCTGGAGTGGTGAAAATATGAAAATCAGTCAATTTACATATCGCAATTGTTCAATATGAACTGTGATAATGAATTGGGTATGATGAGAACAAGCATCTTCTGTGCTTTCTTATATAGATGAGAATGCAGTAACACTGATACAAAATTTTGATTAAGAATTTCATTTATACAGCATATTAGCCGATTTTAGCTTAAACTGTCGTTCACTATTTCTCCTGAATTCTGGTATTAGATAGAAAAATATAGCGAAGTAATGGAAATGAACAATCTATTCTAAATTCCAATATACCGTTTGTTTCTGATCAGATTTTACATGACACTATAAAGGAATGGACTACGATGAAATTGAATGAAATCTGTTTCATACATAGCAAAATAGATGACAGTCCAGTGGTATCGAACGGGCTGCGCTGCGCCTGCTATTCACAGGTGCTATCCCGCTACTGATTGACGCGGGGACTTTTGCCTGCTGAGTTTCCTCCCTGGGCCGGTACGTCCCTCCTCAGGCGACCTGGTGACACTATCCTCCGACAATGTCACCATATCGACGCCAGGCTTAGCGTGGACACCCGATCAACACAGCACGACGTAACGCAGATCTCCCGATCTCACACCGTTCCACCACCCGGCCTCCAAGTAGCTGGATTACAAGTGCACGCCGCTGCACCCGGCCGCTCACTGTTTCTGCTTCTCTTTCAGATGGATCCTACCACGAAAACAAAAACAATTCATTCTCTCTGAAGATTTCTATGCATGACGTCATCTCATGTATTACTGTCACTAAAATAACAGTACCGTCAGCGGTCATTCAAATTAAGAATTGTCGTGAAGCTATCGATCTCGATCACGATTTCCTCTCTATTACTCAGACATGAGTCCATGCGCTTCACTCACACGTTTATGAGGGATTGAGAGGATCTCCAAATATCTCCAAAGAGGTTGAAAGTCTTCGTTAATCCCTGCGTATTTGAATTGTTATAATTTCATGTTTATTCTTCACGTCATTATTCTACATAATCTACAATCGAAGAGGAAAACTGGTCGGGCTAAAAGTGAGTCGAACAGGGACTTTTAACCCTCAGAGACCTGAGGGGGGTCCAGTGGATCCTGGAGCCGCATTTTCTATTTCATTTTTTACGCTGACGATATATCAACCACTCAAGCCCATACAAAATCATCATTTCTGACAGTGAATCTGCATGTGTTATTTCATTTCAATTGAATCAGTAGAAGTATGCCAGATAGGCCAAGGGGGTCCATTGGACCCCCCCTCAGGTCTCAGAGCGTGTAGAAATTCCATCACAAAATTTTGTAATTAGATGAAAAATGATTTCAAACATGTTCACGATGGTGCATAAAGAGTGAAAGTCATTTATTCATTGTTTGCATCATGCTCGTAGATGTGCAATGTGTTGGAAGATCGCAAAATGTGAATATTTTGCTTTCGCACATGATCTCGCGTGACTGGCTGGCCTATATGAACAACTCGACATAAATCGATGTCCGAAATGAAAACTATCATTATATTCATAGTTGAGCACCAAAAACTGATTGATGACAAACTTTTCACAGCAGTAATAATAAGTTTGAGATCTCCACAGCTGTTTTTGGTTCTAGAAGTACAGCAATTTTGACTCATTTTATGTCTATTTCTGATAGCTTTGGATAAATTTGAAGGAATGTACAAATGGAAAGGATTAGCTGCATGAATTAAATCAATTTCATCAAAATCATCTATCTGAGGCTTTATGGTGACACAAAATATCGTAAAGCCGCCTCCTAGTACAACTGATGCTGTACTAACGAAGAGGCGGCGGTGTCGCGATATATGTGAGATCTGATATTTCCTTCAGAGTGGTAAATTGTCCTGGTATTAACATCAACTTTTCCGAATTATTGCTACTTGATGTTCCCTGCTGTGAAAGTTATGTTTTGTGCTTGTACATTCCCCCGGGTCTCTCTCAATCAGTATTGCGTGAAATGCATAGCCAAATGACTTATCTTCTCGATCATGTCTGCTCTCTGAAACCAAACTACAACCTTATCATCCTCGGTGACTTTAATCAATTTAGATATGAGAATCTTTGTAGTGACTTTATTCTAATTGATCTTGTGAATCAACCTACTAGAGGATCGAATGTGTTGGACCATTTTCTCGTCTCAGAATCAATGTCAGAGATTTATTTGGCGGATAACATGGTCTACAATGCACCGATCGGGAACTCAGATCATTTGTCGCTGTATGTTACGCCAGTTTCTGACTCAGTGCAACCTCAATCCTCTGTTAAGCATCATACTATATTTGATTACAGAAAATCGAACTTGGTGTTATGTAGTAAGAAGTTGAGAAACATTGATTGGGATATATTGCTTCCCCCTAATGCAAATATTGACGAACAGATCAGTACATTTAATTCTACGCTGAGTGAAATCATTCTGACATGCATTCCCCGAAAGCAGGTTATTATAACAAGCAAAGATAAAGACTGGATCACGCCATTAACTAAAAGTTTGATTCAAGATCGTTGGGATGCCTACAGAAATAAAGACTGGAAAATGTACAAGGTATTACAAGCAAAGGTTAAAGCGGAAGTTATGAAAGCGAAAAGGCAATATGTAAACAAGCTACAGAATTCTCCAAAAGGTATATGGAAGTTGGTTGATGCGGTTACTGGTGGAGGTCAGCGACAGACTTGGGAAGATTTGACTTCTTCAGTTGGTGGTGCTGCAGCTTGTGCTCAGCTTTTTGCTAATCGTTTAACTGATGCTTTTTGTGACACTGATTTTGGACAGATTTATGATACAGTTGAACCTGACGATGCTTTTGATGGATGGATTATTGACATTTCAGACCAGGAGATATATACTCTATTACTGGGGCTATCAACAAAGAAGTCCACGGGCATCGATGGCATACCCACTAAAGTGTACCAAGAATTAGCTGATTTCCTTACAGTTCCATTACGAAGACTATTTATGGCCTCTATAAAGCAAAGATGTTTTCCGATAATGTGGAAAAATGCAATTATCTCCCCGGTCCCAAAAACTACCCCTCCATCTATTGACAGATTCCGCCCAATAAGTATTTTACCTGTCCCAGCTAAGATATTGGAGAAGATTGTTCTGAAGAGAATGTGGAGCTCATTTGTGGCGGCTTATGGCAAAACGCAACATGGATTTCGTCCAGGCCACTCGACGAACACTGCTCTTATTGACATCATAGAAAGATGCCTACTTGAATATGATAACCCTATGTCCAATGGTGCTGCTCTCATTTCATTTGACTTGTCATCGGCATTTGATTGTGTAAACCACTCTCTCCTGATTCGTAAGCTTCAATCGCTGTCTTTTCCACCTGGTTGCATAAAATGGTTGGAAAGCTATCTACGTGACCGTACTTGTCGAGTGAGGATAAATGGATCTCTTTCTCAACCTTTCGCTATGGAAAAAGGAATACCGCAGGGATCAGTGTTGGGACCAGCTCTGTTTTCTTTGTTTGTTGGTGATTTCTCGGTTACTGGCATTGATGCATACGCTGTTCAGTATGCTGATGACATTAATGTGATCATACCGTTATCGAGATCAAGTAGCAGTGAATCTGCCATTTTGAGCGAGATTGAGGGTATCGAAAAATGGTGTGAGGAAAATAAGCTCTACTTGAATAGAAGCAAATCAAAGGCTTTGATATGTTGCAAGAAAAGTTGTGGACAATTGAAGTTGCCGATTCCAATTGTGAGTAAGGTCACTATTCTTGGTGTTACTGTTAACAACAGACTTACGTGGGACGACCATATCCGTGATGTTGTTAAGAAGAGTAATCGTCGTTTTTATGTCCTCAGAAAGCTGAAATACTTTGCAAATACCGACGATCTTCTTAAGATCTATAATGCACTGATTCGCTCTGTCTTAGAGTACGCTGCTCCTGTCTTCGTGGCCTTGCCTATTGGGTTGTCCCGGAAAATTCAAAGGGTGGAAAATCGTGCTTACAGGCTTATTTGTGGTACCCGGATGCATGATAATGATAATTTGACCAACAGAAGAATAAATCTGAGTAAGAAACTTTTCAAAAAAGTTGCTTCAGATAGCTGTCATGCTCTACACAGATATATTCCCGGAAAACTGAGGTACTCTTCCCATTTTCGTGTCCCTTTCTGTCGAACTGCGAAGTATAGAATGTCCTTCTTCCCTTCTACAACTGTTCTCATGAATGAAGAGATTAGCGCTCGTCACTTCTAATTCCTTATGTGTTAACTTACGTACCAGTTCGTTCATTACTTGTGTTGCTTGTATCTTGCATGTATGATTTTCATTGTATTTCGAAATATACGCCATTATTATTATTATTATTACTAAATGTGGTTGACTTATGAAAGCACTATATTTTCGCACGTGTTTACTGAGAAGGCTGAAAGTCACTCAAAGGATTCGTTATACCGACCTGCTACACGCAAACATCATTGTTTTACTTAAAATCAACTTTCCTAATGTTTTGATATCGATTTAAGCAGGTAAACTAAGAATATGTTAAAGGGGTCCACTGGACCCCCCTCAGGTCTCAGAGGCTGTGAAGCAGGGATGCGGAGTCCTTTCATTTTGATAGGACTCCGACTCCGACTCCGGGGGTTGATAGGACTCCAACTCCGGGTGGCCATATATAAAGCCTACTTTTTTTGAAAATTAACTGGTAACCTACATCATGGATCATTAGAGGATTACCTGAACCTATTTTAAGTGATCATTGCTGTGTCAATTATCATTCATTTTCGATGAATGTTCATCAAATGTCGCTTTAAGTTGGATGCATGCGACTGCGCTCCTCCCATCTTGCTGATGAGTGCTTCACACGGGTTTTCTCCAGTCTCTACCAAGCAGGAAAATCCCACATCTTTCTCCAAAAATATGAGTACACTTTTGATTTTAATATGCGCTTTGGAGGAAACATCACACACGATTGACGTGAGGGTCAGAGGTAATGTTCTCAAACAAACTAGTATTTCACTTTTGTCTCGGATGTGACCTTTGGCGCGCAGGTATGATCGAGGCTAAGAAGGCTTGTCTTCTCTACTAAATCACCGAGTGAAAAGACAATCCTTTTTTTCACTATCACGGTTCATTCCCTCAACTATTACAAGCTTTGCATGCACTGCTGTCTCTGTACTTTTGTTTGACGGAGAAAGTTGACATCAAGACAGTGACAGCTATATACGAGGATAAATAATTTGTTTGTATTATATTTCGGGTCTAGTTATAGGCCGGTGTCGGAGTCCTATCATTTGATAGGACTCCGACTCCAGCAAAAATGATAGGAATCCGGGACTCCGACTTCCTGCTCTGAGGGTTGACAGGAACTCAAAGACTGAATTCGTGAAAATACGATTGGGTTAGGTCGAACTTTATGGAAATTTGCCTTGAAATTTATGGACATTTCTCCAAAAATTTTATGAGAACTGCATGGCTTAACATCTGGCACGAAAAAAATATAAATATCCAATTTCAAAAGAGCGACCTCAAAATTGATGCACTTAGGAAGTATTTAGAATGTATAGGCCTACATGCGTTGTTATATCTAACCTCGAATATTTACCAAACACACAGCTCAAGTGAGGAAATAGATTCTTGATATAGAATATTTGCCATTACTGCCCCAAATGTAAAATTCACTTATCATGCACTTGTCAATTAAAAATATGCTAATTGTTTTATAACATCATGTACAATTAGATTAGCCCCTGATGTGCAATTTACATTTTGGCTGACAGTTCAGGTGTTATATATTTAGGAGTCTATGATCAGAAGTATCTCGCTAGGCTATAGGCCTACGGCCTCGGAAATGTTTATTACTACATAGCTTCAGTAACATCTATGATTAAATACTAGTAAAATAAGGGACGCTCAACTCTCATAGCATGTGCTGGTCTGGAGTCATGTAACTTTAGTAGACTTGATTAATGACGATAGTCTGTATCTGCATAAATTCATGGAACAAGTTGCTAACAATTCAGTCCACTATTGTTAAATGCATCAGAATCCAGCTGAATTGATTGCTGTACTGTACATCAAGGGTGCGCAAACTTCGGCCGTGACAATGAGAAGTAAATGAAAAAGAATATTGTACATTCTATTTCGGATATTTCTGGAGTTCAAGGCAATCGAAAAACAATCGTCACTATAGTAGCATTCTAGTCACCTTGTAACTCTTGAACACCTTTATGCCCAAGCTGCTTGGAAAAATGCGCGCCCGCAGGCGCTATGAAGGCGTTCAAGCAGTTCGATAACTGATGAATAGATTATTTTAAGGAAGTAGGCATATTTTACATTCTTTACGAAGTAGGCTTTTATGCGATTTTCATTGCATCATTCACCAGGGAAAGTTAATTTGAGTAGTGGAATGTAAAGAAGATTGGCTATTGACATAGTTCTTTGCACACATATCAAGTGCGTCACACATAATTTAGTGTAAAAGGTTGCGCACCCCTGCTGTACATCCTAGTTTAATACACCCGGTTCAGTCTTGCAGAGAATTTGTTGGGAGAATCTGTGCAATGTACATGAACACCTACAAGCATAGAAATAGATAGAATATCTGAAGTTGACTAGAATGGAAATTGACTCAAGGTCGCGGCAAATCCAAGGGGAATTAAATTGGGGCATAAACCACCAATGAAAAGCTTAGAATTACATATGTGACTGATTCTTATCCAATGATACAGCCGTTTACAAGTGTATCTAAATGAAAATGCGTGCGATGTGTAATGAAGCTTTACTTCCTTTCTAGACGTTTTACTGTTGTCAATTTATGTGCCTACAAGTATTTCATCGACCTTTCATTTCGAATAAATTGTTGCTTTCTATAGTGATCGATTTCCTCATTATTGTTTACTCTTGTTTCACGATTTTATCCAGATACGCACAAACTACCTTCATTTATCAACTCTACCAAAGTCACCGGCCTCAAGTCCAGGTTATACCATGGGAGTTGAACGTCCCTCAGATACCTTATATTATACATATTCCTGATAGCTGAGATAGCTGATAGGGTAGGCGAGCGACATGCTTCGATCGAATCGTCGACGCTTTAACTCAAACAATGCATCCACCATAATTGAACTGACTGTATATGTTATTTAAAACACGAGACCCGAAGTGTGAGTTCTATTACAGGTGGAAGCACGATCAACTATGCGGTATTATATTTCTTGCATCAGATTGAGTTCCTGCACTAGTGCGAGGAACTGCAATGATATATCAATGCATTCGATAATGTGTATGCAAAAATAATATTCAAATGTTAATAATATTAATAATTTGAAATATGAATAACATTTAATATTGTGTATGCAAGATTCAAAAAGAAGGTCTGAAAGTTTCACAGTAGAAACTGCACATCACGGGGTTTGTTAAATAGGTTAGTAAGTTTGTCTTACTGCGACTTCTCAAAGGTATGTTATAGAATGTTGTGCATTACAATACATTTTGAGCATTTTTAATCAATTATAAAAATGAAACCTAATTATGCGGATCGATATTCGGTACTTTTGGTATTGAAGCTTTTTTCGCAGAACTCGATGAACACCAGACTTGGGAATGCTTGTCGATTCTACTCCTTAGTCGTTACTGGCTGCGATTTCCCCACAGCTTCTGCAACGGCAGCCGGTCTATCACCTTCGGCTGATGGACGCCCTATTCTTGGCCTGTCCAACACTGACACGGTTTCCTCGAATTCCCTTATGAGATTTAACAACGCTGCTGGAATGCAAGGATTCTGGCGTCTGTCATGCTCCATCCCTCGATGTTAAGCTTTCGTATTGCAGCAGAGGCACTATTTTTCGAAGAGATCTGTATCCATCCATACTATTTCGTCCACAGCCGAAATCTATCAATGATTCATAGATTGTCAACTTATCTCTAGCTGTTGAACTTTCTGAATCAATTTCATAGATATTTCAGGATTCAAATATTTACTTGAGTATGAAATCTTTACATCTTCCAGTATTTATTCCAAGCTATCGATTGATGTTGCATTTGAACACATTGCAGTCACTGTATCTTCCACTGTCCTTATTCCTAGCCATCGAATGATATAGAAATGAGACATATTGAATTAATAGAATGCAACATGCCTTAACGAAATCGAATGAAAACAAATTACTATTTAACAAAACCCCATGATGTGCAGTTTCCACTGTGAAACTTTCAGACCAATCGGTATAATAGGAGAGCTACCATCCACAGATAAAGTTTTTTAGCAGCTTTTGGGAAACACTGTCTTTAGTTATTTAAAGATAGCTAGCAATCCGACCTCTATTATGCTATTGGCACTTGAAATGTCTAGAAATATCTCATTTGTATCTATTTCTGTCAGGATTTAATGTCATTTTCTAAGGCACAGAAACCCAATGCGTTCTACCAGACTTTAATGATAAAATTGTCATCAATGCAATTCTTTTTTGAGTTATAATAACAGCATACATGTAAGTTATCTGAATCTGACCTTATTTTTTCTTTTATGTTCTAAATGTCAACTTGTTCTTTTTACAGAGCTTGGCAATGCGCCGTTTCGGGCAAAACGGAACTCCCAAAAGCGTTTTGGACGCTCCTGAATTGCATCACGGAATTGTCGATTATGTTTTTAACATGAAGTCACGGAACAAAACTCAGACTAAAAGATTAGTGAATGAACAGTTACAATGGATGAAAATATCTGTGAATTGCAAAACTAATGATAGTGAGGATGGGTGTTGTATTCAAATGGAATTTCTGTGGGATCCTCATGACGACAAAACCGATAGTACACTCCTATAATCCCCAAACAAGTAATAGTCGTTAGGGCGGTCGGTGATTCGTAATGGAATTTTATCTCTACAGAAGCGACCTCCACGAGATATGTGCCGGTCAGTTGGGCCTCATCAGTCTAGAGGAAAAAGAAGAGTGTAGAGAACTAGGAGGAAACATGTGGCAGCCTCTACCCACACGGCTACATGACTGTACTGCCTGCAATAAAGCAGTGCCTTCCTGGTTAATTCACGTTCTCAACAGATGGTCCGGTGGCCGTGTGGTTAGAGGGTATGCTCGCATGTCCAATGGCTCCAACATCTCTGGTTCAAACCTGCCCACGACTGATGTAGCCGAAACATGTCCCGTGCTGTTTCATGTGCTGAGATTCTATTCCTTATGCATTTATGATTAATAATTTACATGCACATGTCCTAAATACTATTATCAGTCATATTATGCTGCTATTGGATATACATGTATGCCATGAGAATTCTATAAGAAAATGTATGACAGAACAGCTTTCTTAACTTAATAAATTTCATTCAAATTTTGCATTCAAAGACATGTTTTTCATCAGTACAATATGTAGCGCTAACAGAAGAGACATACAATTACGCTCATATTTGTAGAAAGGATGCCCAAGCTTGCTTGAGATGCATGTAGGCTGCACCGTGCCGCAAACAATGTGTGTCAGTGAATTCTTGCGCTTTTTCCCTCATGACGTCTGCTATATACTTCATTATACCTACAGCGGTTCTCAGAACAAAGAATTCTCACTGCTACGCTTTTAATATTTACAGATTTAAATTCCTTCGAGGAATGAGAGTACAATTTTGACTATCAGTGAGCAGTATCGAAATCGGCGACAGCCCTGCTAATATTTAGGCTATTAGCTCTGACAATTGAGGAGGTATACGGAAGTCCAATTAACTTCCCATCTCCACACGGCAGCTCTTCGTCGTCTCTGCGATAAATATAGATATAATTGTCATCATGATTTACTTTATTGACTCTATTGCGGAGGTATCTTCAATATTCATCCAATACTCTCTGGAAAGATAAGAATTATCGCAAAGTATTTCGGGTGAAATTTCTAGTCGCCACAGGTGCCGTGGAGTCTATGGTGCACCTTTGCCTGAGGACAAAACCTGAAGGTGTCATTGGAAGTCGGCGATAGGGTATCATACCGCTTAGCTGAAGTCTGAATTTATCACCATTGTGTCGAAGCCCTAGATGAGGGAATAATGATGTTATACCTTCATATTCAACAACCTACCAGTGAGTATATGACATTATTTATCCACATGAATTCTTCTCCAGTTACTTCTACATCAGTTCATATTATTCAATTCATTCTATACTACTATGATCTAATTGAATTGCACCTAAACTATTTTTTTCTCTAAACAATGTCACTGCAAAATGTGAGATTGAAAATGCATTTCTAGACCTGCATTGCGGCCCTCAATATGGAGTAGATAAGGTCAGTCAACCTGCGGCCTTCCAGTATACAGTATTGTGCAAATTAATGTGAACAAAAGTAAAAATACATGAATTCCAGCATGATTGAATTTTATTTTCAATGTAAAATGAAATATTGTCTTTCAATACATAATGTGGACACCCTTGGCCTTCAGCAATGCTGAGACACGACTTGTCATTGAATCGACCAACTTTTCGCACACTGATGAGATCTTTTCATCATGGAACCATACCTTAATAAGAGCTGCTATCATCTTTTGTTTCGATGAGCAATCAATCTTTCTCAGTTGCGCTTTGCAGATATGCCCCAAATTTTCGATCGGAGATACATCAGGGGAGTTTCCCGGCCAATCGAGGACGCAAATATTGTTTTCTTCAAGACAAGCTTTGGCTTTTCGGCTTTTATGGCACGGTGCCAAATCTTGTTGGAAAATTGCGTTCGGCGTTCGTTCCAACTCAGAGACAATCCGAGTTTCAATCAAATGAACATATCGATCGGAATTCATCATCCCCTCGATTGGAATGAGACATCCGGGTCCCTTGTATGAGAAGTATCCCCAGTGGTCGACGAGCTTTGCTCCCAACCGCGAGCAACCGTCGACGCACAGTTGAGCTGTCAATAGATACCCCGACATGTTCAATTTCGACTTAAAGCTCATGACTTGTCATTCTTGGGTTGAGTCTGCTCATCCTGATAATCTCTGAATCATCTCGTGGCGTTGTCTTCTTTTTTCTTCCACATCTACCAATGCGTCGCGGTTGAAGGCTGTCCGTATTTTGATGCAATTTCAAAATATCATTCACTGCACCAAGCGAAACCGAGCATTCAGATGCGATAGCGCGTTGAGTCATTTTTGTGTACTGTCTGAGTGTCACAATCTTGCTACGCGTCTCTGGTGAGATGTCCATGCTTATTGACAGAGATAAAATGTGATTAGTGACAAAAGTAGCAAGTTCAAATTCAAAATTCAAATTCTACCCAAGTTTTGTGAGGAAGGCCAAAATTTGCCATTTTGTGGAATTTGAACTTTTGAATTCAAAATCAATTATCTGCGTCAATGTTGCATTGAACACCTACGTCTGGCAATGAAAAGGTCAAATGTTAATATCTATGCAAGTACACGAGTCATTCTATTCATGTAAGATAGAATAAAGCAAGTCAAACAACATTAAATGATAACATAAGATATGTCCTTTTGTTCATATTAATTTGCACAATACATTAGCTCACAATCTGAGTGGACCGCACAGAAGCACTGTTAAATTAACAAATCTCTAGCAGTGTCATTCACAACTCACTTTCCAATGCTTCTGTGCGGTCGCCGTTGGAAGACAACATCCATATGGCTATTTCACAGATGAAACACATCTTTCCATTCTCGGAAGCAAGCTTCAATGAAATTGTGCGATTTTCATGAATCATGTTCATTTTCATGATTATGTTTTGTCAGTGCAGAGGTGTTGTCATTTCTTATCACATCTCACCGATTGAAAAAAGATGATCTTCAATAGTTAGAAAAATAAAAAATGCCACAAATTTGCCACAAAAATTATATGTGGCATTTTTTATAATGAAGAAACTACATCTCACTGTGCCGACTCCCAACTATAACCATTGCTGCATATGATCAATTAGTACGTGATTTTTATCTATTATTGTAATGTTGTGATGAGCTTGACAGTTAACTGCTGAAAGATAATGAATATCCTGTAATTTCTGTGACAACGATCATTTCATTGAGCAACATGCTCGTTCTTCATCACATTACACTCCGGACCATTTCGCTGACATCTTCACTGAGTGGAATTTCTATTCTACATTTGTATTTGCTATGCAGTAAATGCCTTATTTGTGTGCATGAATAGCTCAGAGAGCTAATGTTGCTGTACAAGTTTATCTGTACATAGGAAAATATAGACTTGATGTAAATGTGCTTCTTCTTCTTATTTAATTTAATGCATGATCTGTAAGTTATAATGCACTACTTGAACCAATTTTCAGGAGAGAAAAATGCGCTTGGATGGATTTTGTTTCATGCCGTGCTTCAATGTAATGCTATCCATATCTTATGTAGCTAATTATCTCAAGCAATTATTATCTCGTATGTCGTCAGATCATAACAAGCCATAAAAGCTAAAACCCGCGCGTAATAGAATAGAAAAGTGTTATATTTGTCGAATGAAAATCATAGTTTTACACTGAGTAATTTGCAATTGATTAAAAACAGTCAAATAGTAAAAATATCAAACATAAGCAAGAAAGAATACAGGGTCGTGGTGAGCATGAGAAGATTGCATTCAGAAATCACTTTCTACATAATATACTTGAAACATATGGGACAAACGACTTTTTCATTTTCTCTGTGCGACATAACGGAATGTGAGGCCAGCCAGTGTTTGTCAGACGAGATGGAAGTAAGCCATGAATACCGTGATTTGGGTCCTTTTCAGCAAATGTGTATAAATTCCTGCTCAGGTCAATACGTCGATGAAAAATTTCATCGGTTTTACAATTACATTTTCTTTTTTCTTGCCATAGATAATAAAATGTGCTCGTTTATCAACCCTTTCAAGACAACGTGATAAATTCTTGTTTAAATTTACAAATACCGGACAAGCATATTCAAATATACACAAGATGAAGATCAAATTCACTTAAAAATGGTCGACGCAAAACATAAAACCGGCGGTTAACAACCTTTAAAACAGCATCGACATGATTGCACCAACTCAAATTATCATAAACATTAACACCAAGGATAGTGACATTCTTCATTATGTCGAATGGTATGTTGTACAATGTTGGATTTCGAAGCAACTTATTTTCTAGACATAACATCGCTTCAGATTTTGAAAAGTTCAAAACCATGTGGTTTTGCTTGCACCATTTTTCTAATTCGCCAGTTATGTTCTTTACAACAGAATCGATAGCAACACAATCATCATCATATATTGGTATCACAGCCGTTAAATCATCAGCGTACTTAACACAACATGTTGAATGCTTCTAAAAAGGCAGCGGATATAGATTTATCAAACTGCAATGAGGAATCTGTCTTAAAACATAATATTCCTTGTACTTAAAAGTGTAATAAGCAAATAAACTGCACAACACAATCAAGACTAGAAAATTAAGAAAGGGAATAATAAGCAACTTCTCGGCCATTCATAGTGTAGTAAATTAACAAGAGAATGAAATTAAATAAACGATAGATGAAATTACCATGCAAAAATATGCGGCTGACAGGATATGTAGGATCGAGTTTATTTATAGCCAGAGCTTCGCAATTCCTGTGTTGAATCCGTAAAATAGACTGTTAGAACGTCTGGGTGCATTCTTAGCAAGCTTCGTTTTTTATGAAGGTAAATTTAATTTAGATTCTTAATTGTTGAGAAAAATGAACTATTAGCCTACTGTGCAAGTTGCAGAAATTAAAGGATAATTGTAAAAAAGCAAAAATGGAATTGTGAAAGCTAGAAATCATCAGATCATATTTGATAAAAGTTATACTGATGCTCATCCGTATCCTGTGTCAATATTTCAGCGGCGAATGCACCTTAAATCTTAAGGAAAAGTCACTTATAATTTTTGGCCTCACATGTGCATCTACACTGTAAACTCTAGGGCACGAAATTTCGCTTGAATTAGGCACGAAATTTAGGCATCAATTCTAACCAACACAAGGCACGAGTATGCACGAAGTTCATGGTGCCGAGTTCGTGCCCATTGATTTTTCCTTCGATTTTATTGGGTAAACAAATATTTGGTTCGGTGCCTAGTAGTGCCTAGTGTCGCCTACTGGTGCCTCGAAGCATTAGAAAGGCACTAACTAGGTTTACAGTTTACAGCGTTACATATTACGGTTTACAGCCCTACAGTTTACAGTGTATAGTACGGATTACCTTCAATTGCAGCCCCAACTTATATTCAGTTAATGTTTGAAAATGTCCTGTATATACTAAAAGGATGTTAAAAGGCATACGCTAAGATGTCTCCGATTTTCGATTAGTTTTGCAGTCATATGCATCATTTGAGAGCCTGTATTCTCAACTTTCAAATAAGCTATTATAAACTTGCATCCGTTACTTCTCTTATCGTATTCTGGAGTGGTGAAAATATGAAAATCAGTCAATTTAAATATCGCAATTGTTCAATATGAACTGTGATAATGAATTGAGTATGATGAGAACAAGCATCTTCTGTGCTTTCTTATATAGATGAGAATGCAGTAACACTGAATTAAAATTTTGATTAAGAATTTCATTTATACAGCATATTAGCCGATTTTACCTTAAACTGTCGTTCACTATTTCTCCTGGATTCTGGTATTAGATAGACAAATATATCCGTTATAGCGAAGTAATGGAAATGAACAATCTATCTAAATTCCAATATACCGTTTGTTTCTGATCAGATTTTACATGACACTATAAAGGAATGGACTACGATGAAATTGAATGAAATCTGTTTCATACATAGCAAAATAGATGACAGTCCAGTGGTATCGAACGGGCTGCGCTGCGCCTGCTATTCACAGGTGCTATCCCGCTACTGATTGACGCGGGGACTTTTGCCTGCTGAGTTTCCTCCCTGGGCCGGTACGTCCCTCCTTAGGCGACCTGGTGACACTATCCTCCGACAATGTCACCATATCGACGCCAGGCTTAGCGTGGACACCCGATCAACACAGCACGACGTAACGCAGATCTCCCGATCTCACACCGTTCCACCACCCGGCCTCCAAGTAGCTGGATTACAAGTGCACGCCGCTGCACCCGGCCGCTCACTGTTTCTGCTTCTCTTTCAGATGGATCCTACCACGAATACAAAAACAATTCATTCTCTCTGAAGATTTCTATGCATGACGTCATCTCATGTATTACTGTCACTAAAATAACAGTACCGTCAGTGGTCATTCAAATTAAGAATTGTTTCCGATCTACAGTCCGTTTCATAAAAAGTGGATCACCCTAAAATTTGACTAAATAAAACATAAGTATGATACAGAAAGCATTTTTCATGATATTTCATGTCCCTAATATATTTAAATGTCCTTATATAATCTGATAAGCTATGATACAGTAACGGTTCTTAAGAAGCTAATATTTTGTGGCCCTACCCTTATTGTCAATGACATTACCAATTCGTCTAGGCATTGATTCGATGATATCGTTGATTTTTGACTGATCTAACTTTCTCCACTCTCTTTTTAACAGTGACGTCAGTTGTGATACGCCATCTGTAGGTAGCAGTGAACGACGAACGTTACGTTTTAGAATACTCCATACATTTTCTATGGGATTCAGATCAGGAGAACGAGCTGGCCAAAATAATGTCCTAAGCCCTAATTGAGACTTGCATAAGTTGACTCTACTACTCCTGTGACAAGTTCAGAGCGGCCATTGGTCCAAATGCCAGCCCAAATCAGTAGAGTCGCACCACCTTGTACCCGGGGACGATGTAAATGTCTCGGAATTTCCTGATCAGATTTTATCCATAATCTCAATCGTCCATCACTATCCTTCAGACGGACTGATGCCTCATCAGACCAGACAACCCGATCCCATTGATTTCGCCAGTGACAATGACTCATTGCCCATCTGAGACGTCTTTTTGTATGCTGATCTGATAATTCGATCTGAGAGGGCCTCTTACAGCTCTTGAAATTCGACTCAATAAGTCTTCTACGAATAGTGGACTTAGAAATAGACGAGTCTAGTGCAACCATCTCAGTTAACGAGAGACTTGGATCAACTTTAACAAATCTCAAAATTAGGCGGTCTCTACGTTTGGATGTTTTGCGTGGACGGCCAGAGCCCTCTTTACGATAGAGTCGAAAATCATCATTATGCCATCGATGCACATTTGTGTAAGGGACATTTAGTCGCTTGCTTGTAGCTCGCAAAGAAAACCCTACATCTGGCAAGGCTGACACTTTGTCTTTTGTGAATGCGATCTCGTTATTGTTCATTTGTGATTTGTATTGTTTTCAACCGGTAAGAGATAGATCTCTAGCTGAAAGCAATCAGGAGTGCTGCCAACACCACCGCAACGAAGTCAGGAAGCTATGGAACATGAAGTCCAGTTAATCACATGTAGCAGTTATATTATTGTTGATGAATAATGGTGCTATACTGGCTCTGATTGACCGATTTTCTTTATTTTTGTTTTGCTTGATAGCTTTTGGCTTGTAGAACAACATATTACATAACAAAGGAAACAAATGTAATTTTATAAGAGTGAGGTATGATTTTTTGTAACATTGCTAAATGAAGATCAAATTATCTACTCCTTTTTTATCTATAACAGGAAAACAACTCAATATTCATGCTGGAAATTTCCAACAATGATATTAGTAAGCACAACTGACATATCTTCCAAATTTCAGAGAAATTCGTTCAAGTTTGGCGGAGTTAGACAAAGTTGAAGTTAAGGCGATGTTTAAGGGTGATCCACTTTTTATGAAACAATCTGTATTATCTTGTTGCTCGATCACGATTTCCTCTCTATTACTCAGACATGAGTCCATGCGCTTCACTCACACGTTTATGAGGGATTGAGAGGATCTCCAAATATCTCCAAAGAGGTTGAAAGTCTTCGTTAATCCCTGCGTATTTGAATTGTTATAATTTCATGTTTATTCTTCACGTCATTGCAATTCAGAGTGCATCAGCGCGCACCATCATTTTTTTATTCTACATAATCTACAATCGAAGAGGAAAACTGGTCGAGCTAAAAGTGAGTCGAACAGGGACTTTTAACCCTCAGAGACCTGAGGGGGTCCAGTGGACCCCGGAGCCGCATTTTCTATTTCATGTTTTGTGCTGGGGATATATCAACCGCTCAAGCCCATGTAAAATCATCATTTCTGACAGTGAATCTGCATGTGTTACTGCATGAACCTATTTTTTTTATCATTGCTGCATCAATTGTCAATCATTTTCGATGAATGTTCATCAAATGTCGATTTCAGTTGGATGCATGCGACTCGGCTCCTCCCATCTTGTTGATGTGTGCTTCACATGGTTTTTCTCCAGTCTCTACCAGGTAGGAATATCCCCATCCTTCTCCAAAAAATATGAGTACACTTTCGATTTTGATATGCGCTTTGGAGGAAACATCACACACGATTGACGTGAGGGTCAGAGGTAATGTTCTCAAACAAACTGCACCTTTTTTCGTTCTAATTAAAACACTTTGCATTCAATTTAAAACGGTTTCCATTCAATTTAAAACAGTTTGCATCTAATTTAAAACAGTTTGCATCTAATTTAAAACAGTTTGCATCTAATTTAAAACAGTTTGCATTTGATTTAAAACAGTTTGCATTCAATTTAAACGACTTTTTTAAAATTGTCTTTTACTTATTCTATTCATGTTTTATATGTCCTTAACATAATTTAGGTATGTGATATATTATTTTATGTATTTTATATATGTATTATATCATTTTTATGTGATATATTAGGTGTACAATCAAATCCTACTTCTGAAGCATCTTGCATTCGCATCACATCACCATAGAAAGAATATACATGATTATAATAGCCCTCACACTGAACAGGCTGATTGCTCTCGTTAAGGGCTAGCTGCATAGTTTCTTCAATTATGCGAAGATAGTGCTCTGTCTGAGTAACGGCAGAAATCATTAACGTTATGATCACATATCTGCAAGATATCTATGCCCACTGTTTCTATGGCAATATGCATTCTGATATCCTGCTTTTGAGTGTATGTCGAATTGGCAAACTTCATAATTGACAGTGAACGTTTGACTGACGCTTTGTATTTTTGTCTTCAATATGCATTATTCAGATGATACCGTATCCGACATCTCCAATGGTGCTCGTGCTCCTGGAGTTCGCCCAGGGTCATTACGCGGAAGCTACAATAGGTGTGACCCTGCATCCAAGAAAAGAATACTCGAGTGTGCCGAGGCACATGGCGATTTTAAGGCTGTCGCACTGGCGAATGGCGTAAAGATTCAAACTGCCCGTCGATGGGTGAGAATGGCTGAAGAAGAAATTGAAGAAAAACAGCGTGGTGGGGCATATAACAAAAAGGTGACCTGTGAGCATGTCGAGCACATGATAACAATGTTAGAGACGAATCCTCAGGTGACTTTGGAGGAAATAAAGACTCAAATCCATGAATCGACTGCAAATACTGAAGAAAACAAAGAGAAAACAAGGCATCTTTTGAGCAGAAGATCATGGAGCTGACTGGGTCTCAAAAGGAAATATTTTACCAGGATGAGACTAATGTGAATCTATTTTGCCGTCGATCTTACGGTCGCGCAAGACGAGGAGAACCTTGTCGTGTGATTGTACCCAGTTCCCGTGGTCCTAACGTTCATTGTTGGGGCCTGCTCAGCAAGCGAGGTATTGTATATTCACGCATTTGCCGCGGATCAATAAAGCGTGATCGATATCACGAAATCATGTCTTGTGCACTCAACGAACTGTTATTGTCCCGCGATTCTCTTCAAAATGTTGTAATAGTCGTTGACAATGCGCCAGCACATTCGGGCATCGAAGACATTGTTCAGACGAAAGAACAGTATGCTGGCCTTACAATTCTGCGGATGTCGCCGTATTCTGCTCCCCTCAACCCCATAGAGCTTATGGTCGTCCATGAAAAGCAGAATCAAGAACGTTATGTCAAGAAGAATCTTAGACGTTCTCAACACGTCAATGATTTCTGCCGTGACTCAGACAGAGCACTGTCTTCGCATAATTGAAGAAACTATGCAGCTAGCCCTTAACGAGACCAATCAGCCTGTTCAGTGTGAGGGTTATTAAAATCATGTATATTCTTTCTATGGTGATGTGATGCGAATGCAAGAATTAAGGTACAATATCTAAATAACTGTCTTCTTGCACTAACATTGAATAAAAATGCAAGTGGAATTTATTTTGTTTTGATATGACAAATAACTTATGAAGCTGAATTCATTACACAATGACTATAAATAACAAAGTGTATTTCAGAATATTAGATTATCTGTTTGGGCAAAACGTGATGCTTCAGAAGTAGGTTTTGATTGTACACCTAATATATCACATAAAAATGATATAATACATATATAAAATACATAAAATAATATATCACATACTTAAATTATGTTAAAGACATATAAAACATGAATAGAATAAGTAAAAGATAATTTTAAAAAAGTCGTTTAAATTGAATGCAAACTGTTTTACTGTTTTAAATCAAATGCAAACTGTTTTAAATTGAATGGAAACCGTTTTAAATTGTATGCAAACTGTTTTAAATTGTATGCAAACTGTTTTAGATCAAATGCAAACTGTTTTAAATTAGATGCAAACTGTTTTAAATTGAATGCAAACTGTTTTAAATTGAATGCAAAGTGTTTTAATTAGAACGCAAACTGCTTTAATTAGAACGAAAAAAGGTGTAGTATTTCACTTTTGTCTCGGATGTGACCTTTGGCGCGCAGGTATGATCGACGACGCTAAGAAGGCTTGTCTTCTCTACTAAATCACCGAGTGAAAAGACAATCCTTTTTTTCACTATCACGGTTCATTCCCTCAACTATTACAAGCTTTGCATGTTCTGCTGTCTCTGTACTTTTGTTTGACGGAGAAAGTTGACATCAAGACAATGACAGCTATGCACGAGGATAAATAATTTGTTTGTATTATATTTCGGGTCTAGTTATAGGCCGGTGTCGGAGTCCTATCATTTGATAGGACTCCGACTCCAGCAAAAATGATAGGAATCCGGAACTCCGACTTCCTGCTCTGAGGGTTGACAGGAACTCAAAGACTGAATTCGTGAAAATACGATTGGGTTAGGTCGAACTTTATGGAAATTTGCCTTGAAATTTATGGACATTTCTCCAAAAATTTTATGAGAACTGCATGGCTTAACATCTGGCACGAAAAAAATATAAATATCCAATTTCAGAAGAGCGATCTCTAGATTGATGCACTTAGGAAGTATTTAGAATGTACATTATAGGCCTACATGCGTTGTTATATCTGACCTCGAATATTTACCAAACACACAGCTCAAGTGAGGAAATAGATTATTGATATAGAATATTTGCCATTACTGCCCCAAATGTAAAATTCACTTATCATGCACTTGTCAATTAAAAATATGCTAATTGTTTTATAACATCATGTACAATTAGATTAGCCCCTGATGTGCAATTTACATTTTGGCTGACAGTTCAGGTGTTATATATTTATGAGTTCATGATCAGAAGTATCTCGGTCTAGGCCTACGGCCTCGGAAATGTTTATTACCACATAGCTTCAGTAACATCTATGATTAAATACTAGTAAAATAAGGGACGCTCAACTCTCATAGCATGTGCTGGACTGGAGTCATGTAACTTTAGTAGACTTGATTAATGACGATAGTCTGTATCTGCATATATTCATGGAACAAGTTGCTAACAATTCAGTCCACTATTGTTAAATGCATTAGAATCCAGCTGAATTGATTGCTGTACTGTACATCAAGGGTGCGCAAACTGCGGCCGTGACAATGAGAAGTAAATGAAAAAGAATATTTTACATTTATATTTCGGATATTTCTGGAGTTCAAGGCAATCGAAAAACAATCGTCACTATAGCAGCATTCTAGTCACCTTGTAACTCTTGAACACCTTTATGCCCATGCTGCTTGGAAAAATGCGAGCCCGCAGGCGCCATGAAGGCGTTCAAGCAGTTCGATAACTGATGAATAGAATATTTTAGGGAAGTAGGCATATTTTACATTCTTTACGAAGTAGGTTTTTATGCGATTTTCATTGCGTCATTCACCAGGGGAAGCTAATTTGAGTAGTGGAATGTAAAGAGGATTGGCTATTGACATAGTTGTTTGCACACATATCAAGTGCGTCACACATAATTTAGTGTAAAAGGTTGCGCACCCCTGCTGTACATCCTAGTTTAATACACCCGGTTCAGTCTTACACTGAATTTGTTGGGAGAATCTGTGCAGTGTACATGAACACCTACAAGCATAGAAATAGATGGAATATCTGAAGTTGACTAGAATGGAAATTGACTCAAGGTCGCGGCAAATCCAAGGGAATTAAATTGGGGCATAAACCACCAATGAAAAGCTTAGAATTACATATGTGACTGATTCTTATCCAATGATACAGCCGTTTACAAGTGTATCTAAATGAAAATGCGTGCGATGTGTAATGAAGCTTTACTTCCTTTCTAGACGTTTTACTGTTGTCAATTTATATGCCTACAAGTATTTCATCGACCTTTCATTTCGAATAAATTGTTGCTTTCTATATTGATCGATTTCCACATAATTGTTTACTCTTGTTTCACGATTTTATCCAGATACGCACAAACTACCTTCATTTATCAAGTCTACTAAAGTCAACGGCCTCAAGTCCAGGTCATACCATGGGAGTTGAACGTCCCTCAGATACCTTATATCATACATATTCCTGATAGCTTAGATAGCTGATAGGGTAGGCGAGCGACATGCGTCGATCGAATCGTCGACGCTTTAACTCAAACAATGCATCCACCATAATTGAACTGACTGTATATGTTATTTAAAACACGAGAACCGAACTGTGAGTTCTTACAGGTGGAAGCACGATCAACTATGCGGTATTATATTTCTTGCATCAGATTGAGTTCCTGCACTAGTGCGAGGAACTGCAATGATATATCAATGCATTCGATAATGTGTATGCAAAAATAATATTCAAATGTTAATAATATTAATAATTTGAAATATGAATAACATTTAATATTGCGTATGCAAGATTCAAAAAGAAGGTCTGAAAGTTTCACAGTAGAAACTGCACATCACGGGGTTTGTTAAATAGGTTAGTAAGTTTGTCTTACTGCGACTTCTCAAAGGTATGTTATAGAATGTTGTGCATTACAATACATTTTGAGCATTTTTAATCAATTATAAAAATGAAACCTAATTATGCGGATCGATATTCGGTACTTTTGGTATTGAAGCTTTTTTCGCAGAACTCGATGAACACCAGACTTGGGAATGCTTGTCGATTCTACTCCTTAGTCGTTACTGGCTGCGATTTCCCCACAGCTTCTGCAACGGCAGCCGGTCTATCACCTTCGGCTGATGGACGCCCTATTCTTGGCCTGTCCAACACTGACACGGTTTCCTCGAATTCCCTTATGAGATTTAACAACGCTGCTGGAATGCAAGGATTCTGGCGTCTGTCATGCTCCATCCCTCGATGTTAAGCTTTCGTATTGCAGCAGAGGCACTATTGTTCGAAGAGATCTGTGTCCATCCATACTGTTCCATCCACAGCCGAAATCTATCAATGATTCAAAGATTGTCAACTTATCTCTAGCTGTTGAACTTTCTGAATCAATTTCATAGATATTTCAGGATTCAAATATTTACTTGAGTATGAAATCTTTACATCTTCCAGTATTTATTCCAAGCTATCGATTGATGTTGCATTTGAACACATTGCAGTCACTGTATCTTCCACTGTCCTTATTCCTAGCCATCGAATGATATAGAAATGAGACATATTGAATTAATAGAATGCAACATGCCTTAACGAAATCGAATGAAAACAAATTACTATTTAACAAAACCCCATGATGTGCAGTTTCCACTGTGAAACTTTCAGACCAATCGGTATAATAGGAGAGCTACCATCCACAGATAAATTTTTTAACAGCTTTTGGGAAACACTGTATTTAGTTATTTAAAGATAGCTAGCAATCCGACCTCTATTATGCTATTGGCACTTGAAATGTCTAGAAATATCTCATTTGTATCTATTTCTGTCAGGATTTAATGTCATTTTCTAAGGCACAGAAACCCAATGCGTTCTACCAGACTTTAATGATAAAATTGGCATCAATGCAATTCTTTTTAGAGTTATAATAACAGCATACATGTAAGTTATCTGAATCTGACCTTATTTTTTCTTTTATGTTCTAAATGTCAACTTGTTATTTTTACAGAGCTTGGCAATGCGCCGTTTCGGGCAAAACGGAACTCCCAAAAGCGTTTTGGACGCTCCTGAATTGCATCACGGAATTGTCGATTATGTTTTTAACATGAAGTCACGGAACAAAACTCAGACTAAAAGATTAGTGAATGAACAGTTACAATGGATGAAAATATCTGTGAATTGCAAAACTAATGATAGTGAGGATGGGTGTTGTATTCAAATGGAATTTCTGTGGGGATCCTCATGACGACAAAACCGATAGTACACTCCTATAATCCCCAAACAAGTAATAGTCGTTAGGGCGGTCGGTGATTCGTAATGGAATTTTATCTCTACAGAAGCGACCTCCACGAGATATGTGCCGGTCAGTTGGGCCTCATCAATCTAGAGGAAAAAGAAGAGTGTAGAGAACTAGGGGGAAACATGTGGCAGCCTCTACCCACACGGCTACAGGACTGTACAGCCTGCAATAAAGCAGTGCCTTCCTGGTTAATTCACGCTCTCAGCAGATGGTCCGGTGGCCGTGTGTTTAGAGGGTATGCTCGCACGTCCAATGGCTACAACATCTCTGGTTCAAACCTGCCTGTTTCATGTGCTGAGATTCTATTCCTTATGCATTTATGATTAATAATTTACATGCACATGTCCTAAATACTATTATCAGTCATATTATGCTGCTATTGGATATACATGTATGCCATGAGAATTCTATAAGAAAATGCATGACAGAACAGCTTTCTTAACTTAATAAATTTCATTCAAATTTTGCATTCAAAAACATGTTTTTCATCAGTACAATATGTAGCGCTGACATGAAGAGTCATACAATTACGCTCATATTTGTAGAAAGGATGCCCAAGCTTGCTTGAGATGCATGTAGGCTGCACCGTGCTGCAAACACTGTGTGTCAGTGAATTCTTGCGCTTTTTCCCCTCATGACGTCTGCTATATACTTCATTATACCTACAGCGGTTCTCAGAACAAAGAATTCTCACTGCTACGCTTTTAACATTTAAATTTCTAGTCGCCACAGGTGCCGTGGAGTCTATGGTGCACCTTGGCCTGAGGACGAGACCTGAAGGTGTCATTGGAAGTCGGCGATAGGGCATCATACCGCTTAGCTGAAGTCTGAATTTATCACCATTGTGTCGAAGCCCCCGATGAGGGAATAATGATGTTATACCTTCATATTCACCAACCTACCAGTGAGTGAATTCTTCTCCAGTTACTTCTATATCAGTTCATATTATTCAATTCACTCTATACTACTATGATCTAATTGAATTGCACCTAAACTATTTTTTTCTCTAAACAATGTCACTGCAAAATGTGACATTGAAAATGCATTTCGATAGACCTGCATTGCGGCCCTCATTATGGAGTAGATAAGGTCAGTCAACCTGCGGCCTTCCAGTATAACTCACAATCTGAGGGGACCGCACAGAAGCACTGTTAAATTAACAAATCTCTAGCAGTGTCATTCACAACTCACTTTCCAATGCTTCTGTGCGGTCGCCGTTGGAAGACAACATCCATATGGCTATTTCACAGATGAAACACATCTTTCCATTCTCGGAAGCAAGCTTCAATGAAATTGTGCGATTTTCATGAATCATGTTCATTTTCATGATTATGTTTTGTCAGTGCAGAGGTGTTGTCATTTCTTATCACATCTCACCGATTGAAAAAAGATGATCTTCAATAGTTAGAAAAATAAAAAATGCCACAAATTTGCCACAAAAATTATATGTGGCATTTTTTATAATGAAGAAACTACATCTCACTGTGCCGACTCCCAACTATAACCATTGCTGCATATGATCAATTAGTACGTGATTTTTATCTATTATTGTAATGTTGTGATGAGCTTGACAGTTAACTGCTGAAAGATCATGAATATCCTGTAATTTCTGTGACAACGATCATTTCATTGAGCAACATGCTCGTTCTTCATCACATTACACTCCGGACCATTTCGCTGACATCTTCACTGAGTGGAATTTCTATTCTACATTTGCATTTGCTATGCAGTAAATACCTTATTTGTGTGCATGAATAGCTCAGAGAGCTAATGTTGCTGTACAAGTTTATCTGTACATAGGAAAATATAGACTTGATGTAAATGTGCTTCTTCTTATTATTTAATTTAATGCATGATCTGTAAGTTATAATGCACTACTTGAACCAATTTTCAGGAGAGAAAAATACGCTTGGATGGATTTTGTTTCATGCCGTGCTTCAATGTAATGCTATCCATATCTTATGTAGTTAACATTATACACCGGTACTTCAAAAAACCCCCAATCTGCCAAAAAGCAAATTATCTCGAATGTCGTCAGATCATAACATGCCATAAAGGCTAAAACCCGTGCGCAATGCTTCTAAGAAGGCAGCGGATATAGATTTATCAAACTGCAATGAGGAATGTGCCTTAAAACATAATATTCCTTGTATTAAAAAGTGTAATAAGCAAATGAACTGCACAACACAATCAAGACTAGAAAATTAAGAAAGGGAATAATAAGAAACTTCTCGGCCATTCATAGTGTAGTAAATTAACAAGAGAATGAAATAAAATAAACGATAAATGAAATTACCATGCAAAAATGCGCGGCTGACAGGATATATAGGATCGAGTTTATTTATAGCCAGAGCTTCGCAATTCCTGTGTTGAATCCGTAAAATAGACTGTTAGAACGTCTGGGTGCATTCTTAGCAAGCTTCGTTTTTTTATGAAGGTAAATTTAATTTAGATTCTTAATTGTTGAGAAAAATAAACTATTAGCCTACTGTGCAAGTTGCAGAAATTAAAGGATAATTGTAAAAAAGCAAAAATGGAATTGTAAAAGCCAGAAATCATCAGATCATATTTGATAAAAGTTATACTGATTCTCATCCGTATCCTGTGTCAATATTTCAGCGGCGAATACACCTTAAATCTTAAGGAAAAGTCACTTATAAGTTTTGGCCTCACATGTGCATCTACACTGTAAACTCTAGGGCACGAAATTTCGCTTGAATTAGGCACGAAATTTAGGCATCAATTCTAACCAACACAAGGCACGAGTATGCACGAAGTTCATGGTGCCGAGGTCGTGCCCATTGATTTTTTCTTCGATGTTATTGGATAAACAAATATTTGGTTCGGTGCCTAGTAGTGCCTAGTGTCGCCTACTGGTGCCTCGAGGCATTAGAAAGGCACTAACTAGGCGCTCACTGGCACGAAATTTCGGTTTCGTGCCTAAATTGGTGCCCTACAGTTTACAGTGTATAGTACGGATTACATTCAATGGCAGCCCCAACTTGTATTCAGTTAATGTTTGAAAATGTCCTGTATATAGTAAAAGGATGTTAAAAGGCATACGCTAAGATGTCTCCGATTTTCGATTAGTTTTGCAGTCATATGCATCATTTGAGAGCCTGTATTCTCAACTTTCAAATAAGCTATTATAAACTTGCATCCGTTACTTCTCTTATCGTATTCTGGAGTGGTGAAAATATGAAAATCAGTCAATTTACATATCGTAATTGTTCAATATGAACTGTGATAATGAATTGAGTATGATGAGAACAAGCATCTTCTGTGCTTTCTTATATAGATGAGAATGCAGTAACACTGAATTAAAATTTTGATTAAGAATTTCATTTATACAGCATATTAGCCGATTTTAGCTTAAACTGTCGTTCACTATTTCTCCTGGATTCTGGTATTAGATAGAAAAATATATCCGTTATAGCGAAGTAATGGAAATGAACAATCTATTCTAAATTCCAATATACCGTTTGTTTCTGATCAGATTTTACATGACACTATAAAGGAATGGACTACGATGAAATTGAATGAAATCTGTTTCATACATAGCAAAATAGATGACAGTCCAGTGGTATCGAACGGGCTGCGCTGCGCCTGCTATTCACAGGTGCTATCCCGCTACTGATTGACGCGGGGACTTTTGCCTGCTGAGTTTCCTCCCTGGGCCGGTACGTCCCTCCTTAGGCGACCTGGTGACACTATCCTCCGACAATGTCACCATATCGACGCCAGGCTTAGCGTGGACACCCGATCAACACAGCACGACGTAACGCAGATCTCCCGATCTCACACCGTTCCACCACCCGGCCTCCAAGTAGCTGGATTACAAGTGCACGCCGCTGCACCCGGCCGCTCACTGTTTCTGCTTCTCTTTCAGATGGATCCTACCACGAAAACAAAAACAATTCATTCTCTCTGAAGATTTCTATGCATGACGTCATCTCATGTATTACTGTCACTAAAATAACAGTAAAGTCAGCGGTCATTCAAATTAAGAATTGTCGTGAAGCTATCGCTCTCGATCACGATTTCCTCTCTATTACTCAGACATGAGTCCATGCGTTTCACTCACACGTTCATGAGGGATTGAGAGGATCTCCAAATATCTCCAAAGAGGTTGAAAGTCTTCGTTAATCCCTGCGTATTTGAATTGCTATAATTTCATGTTTATTCTTCACGTCATTGCAATTCAGAGTGCATCAGCGCGCACCATCATTTTTTTATTCTACATAATCTACAATCGAAGAGGAAAACTGGTCGGGCTAAAAGTGAGTCGAACAGGGACTTTTAACCCTTAGAGACCTGAGGGGGTCCAGTGGACCCCAGAGCCGCATTTTCTATTTCATGTTTTGTGCTGGGGATATATCAACCGCTCAAGCCCATGTAAAATCATCATTTCTGACAGTGAATCTGCATGCTGTATCAATTTTCAATCATTTTCGATGAATGTTCATCAAATGTCGATTTCAGTTGGATGCATGCGACTCGGCTCCTCCCATCTTGTTGATGTGTGCTTCACATGGTTTTTCTCCAGTCTCTACCAGGTAGGAATATCCCCATCCTTCTCCAAAAAATATGAGTACACTTTCGATTTTAATATGCGCTTTGGAGGAAACATCACACACGATTGACGTGAGGGTCAGAGGTAATGTTCTCAAACAAACTAGTATTTCATTTTTGTCTCGGATGTGACCTTTGGCGCGCAGGTATGATCGAGGCTAAGAAGGCTTGTCTTCTCTACTAAATCACCGAGTGAAAAGACAATCCTTTTTTTCACTATCACGGTTCATTCCCTCAACTATTACAAGCTTTGCATGTACTGCTGTCTCTGTACTTTTGTTTGACGGAGAAAGTTGACATCAAGAAAGTGACAGCTATGCACGAGGATAAATAATTTGTTTGTATTATATTTCGGGTCGAGTTATAGGCCGGAGTCGGAGTCCTATCATTTGATAGGACTCCGACTCCAGCAAAAATGATAGGACTCCGACTCCGACTCCGCATCCCTGCTATGAGGGTTGACAGGAACTCAAGGACTGAATTCGTGAAAATATGATTGGGTTAGGTCGAACTTTATGGAAATTTGCCTTGAAATTTATGGACATTTCTCCAAAAAATTTATGAGAACTGCATGGCTTAACATCTGGCACGAAAAAAATATAAATATCCAATTTCAGAAGAGCGATCTCTAGATTGGTGCACTTAGGAAGTATTTAGAATGTATAGGCCTACATGCGTTGTTATATCTAACCTCGAATATTTACCAAACACACAGCGCAAGTGAGGAAATAGATTCTTGATATAGAATATTTGCCATTACTGCCCCAAATGTAAAATTCACTTATCATGCACTTGTCAATTAAAAATCTGCTAATTGTTTTATAACATCATGTACAATTAGATTAGCCCCTGATGTGCAATTTACATTTTGGCTGACAGTCCAGGTGTTATATATTTAGGAGTCTATGATCAGAAGTATCTGGGTAGGCTATAGGCCTACGGCCTCGGAAATGTTTATTACCACATAGTTTCAGTAACATCTATGATTAAATACTAGTAAAATAAGAGACGCTCAACTCTCATAGCATGTGCTGGACTGGAGTCATGTAACTTTAGTAGACTTGATTAATGACGATAGTCTGTATCTGCATATATTCATGGAACAAGCTGCTAACAATTCAGTCCACTATTGTTAAATGCATCAGAATCCAGCTGAATTGATTGCTGTACTGTACATCAAGGGTGCGCAAACTTCGGCCGTGACAATGAGAAGTAAATGAAAAAGAATATTGTACATAATATATATTTCAGATATTTCTGGAGTTCAAGGCAATCGAAAAACAACCGTCACTATAGTAGCATTCTAGTCACCTTGTAACTCTTGAACACCTTTATGCCCAAGCTGCTTGGAAAAATGCGAGCCCGCAGGCGCTATGAAGGCGCTCAAGCAGTTCGATAACTGATGAATAGAATATTTCAGGGAAGTAGGCATATTTTACATTCTTTACGAAGTAGGCTTTTATGCGATTTTCATTGCATCATTCACCAGGGAAAGTTAATTTGAGTAGTGGAATGTAAAGACGATTGGCTATTGACATAGTTGTTTGCACACATATCAAGTGCGTCACACATAATTTAGTGTAAAAGGTTGCGCACCCCTGCTGTACATCCTAGTTTTACACCCGGTTCAGTCTTGCAGAGAATTTGTTGGGAGAATCTGTGCAGTGTACATGAACACCTACAAGCATAGAAATAGAGATTGTTTCATAAAAAATGGATCACCCTTAAACATCGCCTTAACTTCAACTTTGTCTAACTCCACCAAACTTGAACGAATTTCTCTGAAATTTGGAAGATATGTCAGTTGTGCTTACTAATATCATTGTTGGAAATTTCAAGCATGAATATTGAGTTGTTTTCCTGTTATAGATAAAAAAGTAGTAGATAATTTGATCTTCATTTAGCAATGTTACACAAATCATACCTCACTCTTATAAAATTACATTTGTTTCCTTTGTTATGTAATATGTTGTTCTACAAGCCAAAAGCTATCAAGCATAACAAAAATAAAGAAAATCGGTCAATCAGAGCCAGTATAGCACCATTATTCATCAACAATAATGTAACTGCTACATGTGATTAACTGGACTTCATGTTCCATAGCTTCCTGACTTCGTTGCGGTGGTGTTGGCAGCACTCCTGATTGCTTTCAGCTAGAAATCTATCTCTTACCGGTTGAAAACAATACAAACCACAAATGAACAATAACGAGATCGCATTCATAAAAGTAAAAGTGTCAGCCTTGCTAGAACTACTTCACATACAGCAAGGAAACATGAATTCTGAACGCTATGTGAATGTTTTACGAATGAACATTGGCAAAATGACAGATCAACTTGGTGATCCATCGACTTGGTTATTTATGGATGATAATGCTACGCGTCACAGGAGTAGTAGAGTCACATTATGCAAGTCTCAATTAGGGCTTAGGACATTATCTTGGCCAGCTCGTTCTCCTGATCTGAATCCCAGTATTCTAAAACATAACGTTCGTTGTTCACTGCTACCTACAGATGGCGTATCACAACTTACGTCACTGCTAAAAAGAGAGTGGAGAAAGTTAGATCAGTCAAAAATCAACGATATCATCGAATCAATGCCTAGACGAATTGGCAATGTCATTGACAATAAGGGTAGGGCCACAAAATATTAGCTTCTTAAGAACCGTTACTGTATCATAGCTTATCAGATTATATAAGGACATTTAAGTATACAGTGGAACCTCCTATTGCGGACATTCTATACAGCGGACACCTCCGTATTACGGACAGTTAAGCTCAGTCCCGAATAATGTTCGTATCATCACCGGTAACTCCATATTGCGGACATCTCTAAAATGTGGACACTAAGGCGCAGTCCCGACGGTGTCCGTAATATGGAGGTTCTACTGTATTAGGGACATGAAGTAACATGAAAAATGCTTTCTGTATCATACAGTGCGTTCATAAAGTCACTGTGCACCTCTTCTAACTTTGTTTTGCCAAAGAAAACAGTCGTAATCTTACAATTGTAGATATCTATCACATGCACAGAGTCACTGGCTCGTTTGGGAAGCGCAATTGAGTAGCTTGCGACATTCAACATGATCTAGAATTTGAATTTAACTTCACATTTGTCAACTACTAGCTCGGTGAAGATCAGTACGTTGCATTTCGAAGCTAAGCATGGTATGCTGTCAATGCGAGAGAAGAACTTCTTGGTCGAAAATGTTTTTCGCGTCAATGGGGAATATAATATTGAGGTGAAGAAGGGGTTTTTAGAAAGACTTCCTACATTTGATTTGCCTCATCGAAATGTTGATTGGAGTCCAATCAGTGAGTTCAGAAAAGCTGACTCGGTGCACGATCCATCACGCTCAGATTGACCATTAGGCCCTAATCTCAAGTGATAAAAAAAGTTATTCCTGAAAATGTTATTTCTGAAGCTATGACTCATTGCCCAAACAAGTCGATGCGTCGCTTATGTACTTATGTTTTATTTAGTCAAATTTTAGGATGATCCACTTTTTATGAAACGGACTGTAGATAGAATATCTGAAGTTGACTGTAATGGAAATTGACTCAAGGTCGCGGCAAATCCAAGGGAATTAAATTGGGGCATAAACCACCAATGAAAAGCTTAGAATTACATATGTGACTGATTCTTATCCAATGATACAGCCGTTTACAAGTGTATCTAAATGAAAATGCGTGCGATGTGTAATGAAGCTTTACTTCCTTTCTAGACGTTTTACTGTTGTCAATTTATATGCCTACAAGTATTTCATCGACCTTTCATTTCGAATAAATTGTTGCTTTCTATATTGATCGATTTCCACATTATTGTTTACTCTTGTTTCACGATTTTATCCAGATACGCACAAACTACCTTCATTTATCAAGTCTACTAAAGTCAACGGCCTCCAGTCCAGGTCATACCATGGGAGTTGAACGTCTCTTAGATACCTTATATTATACATATTCCTGATAGCTGAGATAGCTGATAGGGTAGGCGAGCGACATGCGTCTATCGAATCGTCGACGCTTTAACTCAAACAATGCATCCACCATAATTGAACTGACTGTATATGTTATTTAAAACACGAGACCCGAACTGTGAGTTCTTACAGGTGAAAGCACGATCAACTATGCGGTATTATATTTCTTGCATCATATTGAGTTCCTGCACTAGTGCGAGGAACTGCAATGATATATCAATGCATTCGATAATGTGTATCCAAAAATAATATTCAAATGTAAGTAATATTAATAATTTGAAATATGAATAACATTTAATATTGCGTATGCAAGGACCACTTTTTACATGCACTCAAAAATCCCCATCATAACAAGCCATAGAAGTTGATAATGGTAGACTCCAAAATCGACAATATGACTAGAATGAAAGTTGGATATCATACATAACCAAATGATGACACAAAGAAAAATCTATGCTTTGTAGATGAGTGTTGATCCATGGATATCTTAGGCCTCAGCCACACTGCGAGCTTTTCCAAGCGTTTCCGAGCAAAGCGTTTTGCAGTAAATGTAAAGTCATCATTACAACAGTTGTAGACTGCCACACTGCGAGCTTTTCCAAGCGTTTCCGAGCAAAGCGTTTTGCAGTAAATGTAAAGTCATCATTACAACAGTTGTAGACTGCCACACTGCGAGCAAAGCAAACGATATCGATTAATACCTTACGGACATACAGTACGTTTGCTCGAGACGCTCGGGACGTTCGTGTTTGCTTTGCTTTCAGTGTGGCTGAGGCCTTATACACAAGCATCACCGAAAAGTTGCCACCATTGAAATCTGCGTCTTCACTCTTAATTCTCTGATAGACACTGCACCACACATGGCACCCGAGATCGCATGATGATAACTCATGGTGTGGTACCTGTCTGTCCATTGCGGTCACCAGACACATCAGGCTTTTCAAGACACGCGCACATTAATGTCGTGCATTTTTCTTACAAATTTTCTTACATGCCTTTGAACTGAAGAAAGAGTTCAGCTAATCAGCAATGAAACCACCAATAAAATGATATCTACAATATTGTGAACATGCTATCTGTTGCAACCATAGAAATTGACAACAATAAAACCTCTAGAATGGAAATTAAGCTTCATGCAATGCACAATAACGGCACATAAATCGCACGCATTTTCACTTAGATGCACCTGCCAACGTCTGTATCATTGGGTTAGAATCAGTCACATGAGTAAATCGAAGCTTTTAATTGGTTCTTCATGCCCCAACTTAGTTCCCCCGAATGTGCCGCGACCTTGAGTCAATTTCCATTCCAGCGAACTTCAGATAAACAGTTTATTTCTATGGTTGCAACCTAATCGATAGTTATTTGACTTTACAAAAGGAAGTCACTTGACTTACGTCAGTTTTGTGAAATCACACATCGTGACATTGAGTGGAAAGTCAAATTAAGTTTCTATCGACATCTTTGAATTCACAGAGTAGGTATATTGAGTAGAGTGGCAACCCCACATTTGTATTCAGTTTCGATTTTATTAAATGAACTCGAGGGGGATATACATGTAGTTGGTAATAGTTACCAATATCAGGGGCGCGGGAGTCGCTATGGCAAGTATGGCAATTGCCATACCAATGTTTTGAGTAAGTTGTATGGCGAATATGTCCTAGAGTAAGTAATATGAGTTCTTCTTTGCCTCGCCACCTTTCTATGGTCCTAGCAATAAAAACTAAGAAATATTTCATTGTAGACTTAACCACAAATTTAATGACGTTGACCTTAACCATTGGAAATTCAATCTCACTCTTCAGCCCTTCAGCCTACGAACTGCTTGTCAATTGGATACTAATTGTCTACTCGACAACTGCTACTGACGTCACACCTACGACCCACAGTCTACGAGTTCGGCTATCCCGTTTATTTTCTTTCTTATTGTTCTCTTCATCGTGACCCACTTCATCTTGTCATGAGCTTGAACTAAATCGTCGAATCATGATACAGAGGAGAGGCGAATGAATGTTACACCGTGTGTTACGTCCTTAACCGATAAAGTACTCACATTAGCCTCTCATAAGTGTTAGCGTCCACTTCAGTGAATCATTTGTGATTTCGTGACCTTGCTGTACGTCGCTTCGTAGATTCTTGCCATTTTTGCTTGCCTCTGTCTTAGGCTAATCGATTCATCATTACATAATTTGTTTGAAGTTCGAATTACGCCATATTAAGATAACCTCATTTACAGCTGAATTAGCTTACATTACTAAAGGGCTACTAGCTTTTTCATGTAAATTAAAGGTAGGATCAGTTAACTACTACATGTATAGGCCTACTCATACTCTCAACCTACATTATGTATCTTCATAGCGGCCGATAATTGTACGTTATGACCACGGACTTGATAATGATGTTTTACCTCTCATAACGGACGTATCGCAGGACGACATCGTATAATTCATTGTATGAACAAATTCATATAGTAATCGGTGTATACATGTAGGTTATCGAATGTAAGAATTTTCGATTATTTTATTTTTCTCATTGTCTTATATTTCTTCTTTTTAAGTGCCATGTTTTAGTCGATTGAGGACTCATTACACAATGAACTATACATTGATATGTCTTCTTTAAAAATTACAAGACTTTTATATGACTATCATAGGCCTTATTACTACTTCTGATGTCCTCTTTTCCTTAAATTTATCTTTCTTATTGAATTAGTTCTACAATATACACAGTTTCGAGGGTCTAACTACCTATTACACTATTGTATACTGCAATCTTTTATGCATATAAGTCTCAATAATTCATAAGACTATGAATTTCATTTATTTGAACATTTCAGCCTAACTGAATTGGCCTACCTCATGTTGGAGGTGAATCCCAGGGAAATGGCCTCCCTGACGGGCGCCCCAAACCTATGCCCAATTTTTCATTTCATATCACAATCAAAACCCGATTACAAATGTAATACTTTTCATCCTTAACGGATATTTTAAAGAAATTATATCGTGGCGAATTGTGTACAATAACTTATAAAAACGGACAATTAACGACTGAAGGGTTCACAAATGGTTTACTAATTGGCTTTCCTCAGGATGTTAACGAAAAACTACTGCAATCATAGTGAAATAGACGCAGTGAGTCAAAGAATAAGTGAAACATAATAATCATCAATAGTACAACTATTTAGCATTAACAGAACAATAATCGTTATGTATTGTTTCATAATTTCCGTTCAAGACATTATGCTTTAACGAGAAATTTAGAAACGCTTTTGACATTAAATAATATCCTGATGTATGTAGATATTCAGCAGAGTCATCTTTAATTGCAAAACTCAATCAGTATATTTAATTTCATTCTTCACCTTCGCAACTGAATGATGGTTTCGTTTCGTTTTTTATCAATTACATCTTCGATTTGACTCAACTGCAGTTGATTTCCGTCAAATCAATGGAATCAGCAGTCACCCCTAATCTTCCAAGAATCAAACTCAAGACAAAGGATTTTCAATAAAGCTACTCTCTGTTCCAAATATGGATTCAACAATCAGTGGCGTAACGCCTCAGCGGGGGGCCCCTCGGCCATTTAATGGCCGGGCGCCTCATATTTTTAGATCAATGAATGTATTTGAAATCGATTTCAGCTTTTGATAAAATACATGTATTTGTGGCGCTACTTGGACCCGGTAGTATGAAAATATTTCTTTAGTTAAACATTATATTCCCATTAATGTTTATGCTAATTACTAGATAATCACATTTTTGCTGTAACAAGTTGCACAAATAGGTACAAATTAATTTTGAACATGATTTACCTACTTATCGAATGGCCATCGTGCATTGCCGGTTGATAGTGTTTCATTATACTGAAACAATGGGCTGCTGTAAACCTTCAGTCACGAGAAATTGATTTCATGAAAACATTTAATTACTTTGATTTCGTTCATTGATTGACTGGTTATAAGGAAACAAAACAAGGATATGTGTAAGCTTATAGGCCTACAGAAGTCAACACGAGATGGTAAAGGGCGACTATCTCGTAAAATGAGATACTTAGGTGGGAAAATAATATTAATCATTTTACATCTATATTATAATTGAGTACTGTAGGGCCTACATTTAATTGATTCGATCACGTGTATAAATGATTATAGGGGAACAAACCAAGAATATAGAACAATAGCAAGAATATGTGTATACAGAACTGAACAAGAGATAGGAGAAGGGCGGCTAAAATGGGATACTTAAGTAGAAAAATAATAACAATCATGAACGAATCAATCATGAATTCTCTGTTAAATTGTTTGATACATTGTCCACTAATAATATGAAGTGGATCCTTTCTTTGACAAGGTCGAACACTAAATTTGTCAAGTTGTCATCATTTCGGATGACGAAGACGTTGTCTTGCTAACCCTGTTGTTTCGGGACAGAACATGTGATGAAGTAATCATATGAAACAATTTACTATGGGCAAAATTGTCGTGTAATGATGAGTCGAAGGGTCCCTCACCAGATTTCAACCGGTCATCATCTTTGCATGAAATGATATTATAGGCAAAAATATAGGGCCTAGGTATTGATCAGTCGAAGGTGCCCTTCAAACAGTTAATAAAGGAAGAACCGTATACCGCAAAAAAGACGTCCATTACATGAAAAATAAATTATTCAAGGCAGCCAGGCCTCGACCCGCCGAGGCCCTGCGCTCCGCCGAGGCCGAGCGCATAGCCGTTACGCCACTGTCAACAATATGCGCTGATGAGTAGAATATTTTTTACAAAAAGAACATTGATATTAATTGCGCAAATGAGTAAATAGCAAAGCAAATCTCTGTTCATCAAATGTCTTAACTGTATTTTATCATTTTCTGAATGTAGTGAGTTTTGCAATAATTTTCAGTTATTCAGTAATTATATGTATGTAACTCTAATGCTTTCTGGGTATCGCATTTATCTTGTGCGACATTTACTTTAAATGTCACACTGAAAATTTCTTTGATTTTCAGATGTCTCCGCCGAAAAAGATATCTAAAACGTTGCGACAAACCACTCTGTCTTTCGGAACAAGTAATAAAAACTCGGAAACGGGTAGCAGTTATTCGGAAGTTGATCATTCGCCTTCGACATCATCATCACAACAGAATCAAGTAGCGGTAGTTCAAGAACCAGATTCTCAACATCTCCGTACTAAGTTTACTCTACAAGAACCATGCCAGCCATCAATTGAATTCCAATTTCCGAAATCAAATGGAAGATCGTGTCACCATCTATGGTTTATTACATGGAGATGGCTCCATTTTGACAAATGTGATGATGATGTATTTTGTTTCTTCTGCATATATCTGCCATTGAAAAGAAACTCATGCCAACTAACGAAGGGAAATCAGAATCAACTTTCACTGAAAGAGGATTTCGAAATTGGAAAAATGGACCACAAATTTTTCGCGGACACGAAAGGAGTGAGTTTCATTCAAAAGCAGCACAGAAACTGTTAGATATGAACAATAAAGGAATCGAAGTGCTATTTTCTGAACGTGCTCTTTGCGATCAGATGCTTCATAGAGAGGGTCTCGAAACTATTTTTTCATCTATAATCTATCTCGTACAACAAGGATTTCCCTTTCGTGGGCACGAGCATGACAGTGGTGCATTTCATAACCTTGTATTTGAAATGGCGCGTAAGAAAAAGGATTTGATCAGTTGGTTTCAAAGTTGAAACAACTACCTTTCTGACACCATACAAAACGAAATAATTCAAATACTTGCACATGAAGTTCAACGCGAAATTCTAAAGGAAGTAAACAGCAGCCCATACGTCGGTCTCGTTGCTGATGGGACAACAGATTTATCAGGAAAAGAGCAGTTCGCAACCTGTCTTCGATTTACAAATAGTCATGTGAAAGTGGACTGTCGATTCATGGGATTTTATAATGCACCAAGGACCACCGGAGAGATACTTTCAAAAATAATTGAAGACGTTTTACAAAGGCTGGATATTCCCTCTGAAAAATTGGCTTGAGTTTCTTTCGACACAGCTGCCAACATGTCAGGTATTCACAACGGAGTTCAAAAACACTTGAAAGACCTTAACCCACAATGTTTATATGTCCCCTGTTTCAATCATAGCCTCGATCTTTGTTTACAGGAACTTACAGGAACAGTGGGTATCATAAATGAGACTTTTGATTTTGTGAGAAAAATTGCGGCAATGTCATACGCGAATCTTCAAATCGCCGTCAACTGTTTGAGTCGATGTTCCCTGACGAAAAGGATTTCCTGGAGCTGCAAAAGCTGTGTCCGACTCGTTGGACGATCCGAGAATCGGCTATCAAACGCCTCCTCCAAAGTTTTGATGAGGTGAGAAAAACATTGATTCATCTGTCGACCGAAAATAAATCACAAGCGCAAGCGACAATCAACAGTTTGGAGAAAAAAATTGGGAAATCGAAAACATACATTGGATTGGCTGTTTCTGCAGAAATCTTCATACATTGTGACCGTGCTGCCAAACAATTGCAGGCAAGTGAATTGACAACGTCACAGGCTCTTACCATTATAAAGCTACTCAAGAGTACCTTAAACCGAATTAGAAATGAAATTCCGGTTATGGTTTCTCATGCCGTAGAAAAAGCAGAGACTTTACATCTGAAACCGCTTCCATCAAAACGGGCAACTCGAACTCCTGGAAAGTTACGGCCTGACTTCAAAGCAACAAATGACGAAACTCGCAATCCTGAGACTGATTTATCAGCTGCATTCATTTTGGGCCTCGATGTGATGATGCAGAAAATGGATGAACGTTTTCATCGGCAAGATATTGAAACAGCAACGGCACGGGAAACTCAATTGATCAGCTTCACCTTGAGCTTCAATTGATTCAGCTGACCTCGCAAAAGTGCTGCCTTCATCTTTTCGCTTTGAGGAATTAGCTATTCAAATGAATCAGTTGAAAAGCTTTCTGGATTTAAAGGATGAACGTGTGCGATATGATGATCTTCTAACTATTTCCAATGCTATTGATTGGAACGATTTCTTGCAAGTTTCTTTATTTCCTGATGTGAAAAAAGTTCTTTCCCTTTGCCTAAGTCAGCCATGTTCTAATTCGTCATCCGAAAGAGCATTTTCTATTTTGCGTAGGTTGAAAGTCTGGCTGCGAATATCCATCAGTCAGCAAAGATAGAGTCATTTAGGCTTATTGACCGCTAATTCGGATATATTGTTGAGAGTTGACAGTGAAAAAACTCATGAATGAGTTTATCAGTCGAACTGCCGAACGGAGGTCTGTCTTCGGTAAATTTTAATAATCAACTTGCCATGAATTTAGATTTTCTCTTACGTTCTCGAGTTTTTAGATACAATTATCATTTATTATTCAAATCGTATTTGATATTGTTTTTTGATTTTCGTAAGTTTTGTTAAAATTTGTAAGATTTTAGGGCTCTTCTGCAGTTTCCCCCTCACATTTCTCAAAAAAGAGCAGAGGAGATGACTTATTTCATCGACACTTACGGAGTGGTTGTGGCCTCAACTGTCAATTACGAGTTCTGTGGCCTCTAGGAGACTTTATTTCCTTTGCACTTACGGAGTGGTTATGGCCTCAACTGTCAATTACGAGTTCTGTGGCCTCTAGGAGACTTTATTTCCTTTGCACTTACGGAGTGGTTGTGGCCTCAAATGTCAATTACGAGTTCTGTGGCCTCTAGGAGACTTTATTTCCTTTGCACTTACGGAGTGGTTGTGGCCTCAACTGTCAATTACGAGTTCTGTGGCCTCTAGGAGACTTTATTTCCTTTGCACTTACGGAGTGGTTGTGGCCTCAACTGCCAATTACGAGTTCTGTGGCCTCTAGGAGACTTTATTTCCTTTGCACTTACGGAGTGGTTATGGCCTCAACTGTCAATTACGGGTTCTGTGGCCTCTAGGAGACTTTATTTCCTTTGCACTTGTGGAGTGGTTATGGCCTCAACTGTCAATTACGAGTACTGTGGCCTCTAGGAGACTTTATTTCCTTTGCAGTTACGGACTGGTTGTGGCCTCAGTTGAATTTTAAGTAGAGGTCCACGCTTCTTAACAATAGCAATAGAAAACAATTAGCAATGGAAATGTGGGGGAAACCGCAGAAGAGCCGATTTTAGCATTAATGAAGATGTATCTACTCTACATGCACTTTATGTTGAAATTTGTTAAGATGCCGGTAGCTCTTGAATCCTTGTTAGTCCTACTGCATGTATGATTTGTTTATTTTGTTGACCCTAGATACTTTCCTTGATACAACACAGCCCACAATTTTTAGTATTAAGATTTCCTTTTTCTGCATATTTCGCGTTTTTGATACGAAAAGGTCCATCATTTTATTTGAAAAATCTGCCATACCAACCAAAAAATCGTTCCCGCGCCCCTGACCAATAGTGAGATATGCAAATTTTTGCAGTTTGAAATTGGTATTTTATGCATGGATTTATGAATTATGGATGTATGTATTTATGAATTATGTACTTTCTGAGTACATAAGTCAGGTTGAGTACGCTTTATTAAAATGGCCTCATACACACTCAGGTGCACCTTACAGAAAGAGACAGTTGTAAATTTAATTTTACCATGGTAATTATTTCTTATCTTACTCGATTTCCCTTTTCTCATCCTTAAATTTACTTTATTCACTGTATACTTATATTTGGTCTTCAGTATTCTTCTTGTGCTGAATTTTCTTTGACAGTTGTCCTGTAAGTGTGTATTGATCTATGCAACGATTGCGTTAATGATGTTCAAACAGTGTTGTAATTCTGTATCTGATTCATTCCGGTGTTGATCATGAATAGAACCGGCGAAAATATTCGATCATCATGACAAACTTGGTGCTGTTTTTCATCTACAGAATTCGATAGGTTCCTATTACTTTCATGCTCAGCCTCATGAGTATTTTTTTCTCAGCGTGATCATATGACGGGCAACCTGCCACTGGCAAAGTAAAAATTTCATAATCAAAGACAATGATTTCAATTAACTTTGAAAGATATAAATGGGTCCACATCACTATCCAGATTCAAGAAATGAAACATGAATTTAGTGAATCATAAAATCATGCCGGTGAAAATTGAATTAAAAACATGAAATTTCAGTCAAGAAAGCATGAATAATATCGCGACTTTTTCATGAAGACTTCCATTATAATACAATTCATGAAATTCCCTTAATAATCAGCTTGATTTCAGTTTAGTTAGGACGCTTATTAGCAAATATTCATTCCTTTTGATATCCAACTTGTTATATAGATTTGTTATTCAACTTTTGTATATAAATTAGCAAAATTTTGACTTTTTTTTTAAAACTACTCAAATAATTGTTTGGACCACGGGAACGTGATCTCCACAAAAACTGAACATTTTGATATAGAAATTTTCACTGTATGCAGATACTTTTTTTGAGTCAACACTCTACGTATATATCCCTACATATATTTCTCTGTTTGAATTTAAATCGATTTTGAAAGTAAGAGCTTGACACACTGTCAAACAAAATCTCCAAAACTTGACTTACATGTACTTCACTTTGTAGGATCACCGACGAATTGTCTGTTGCCGATCGATAGATAAATTAATGTTCGCTTCCAGACATCTAGCAAATACATGAATAGTGCTTCAAAATGAGCATCAGCACTCAAAAATGGTTTTTGAAAATGATGCTCATTGGCTGAAAACGATTATATTTATAAGCCCACAAATTCAACATTTCTTCTTTTGAAAAGTAATAATTCGGCTATTCATCAATGTCCCAGTTTCGGTCGCGGATTAACCGCTCAAAATATGAAAATGTCTCCAGAAAATTAGAGTCTTTAGAAATCTGGTAAGTCAACTCATACCGATGTAGATAATTGTTTTCCCATGTTTCATCTGCTAAGAGCAACATGATTCTGAATCTTTTCAATAAAAGCAATTGCTGATTAGATACAAAAAGTATGAAAATATTATAAAATCATATTCCAATGCATGCATAATAAGCAGATGATTTCAAATTCAAAAACTTGCATCTGTGAATATCTTTCTATTGATAGATTGAATACATTTATGTAGTCTCAACTTATTTCATCAACAATTGACACCGCAATATGCACTAGAAGTGAATATACTGAAGTCAGCCATAATATTCTACACATTCCGAACGTGTTTACTAGGAAGGCTGAGCGACATTCAAAAAGCTAAAGATTTCACGTGAACATTATTGTTTGACATCAAATAAACTTCTCTAATGTTTTCATAACCATTCAAGGAACAAAGCAAATAAGTTGTAAAAGGGTCCAATTGGACAGGGTGTGAAAATATTCAAGTCTCTGTAGGACAATAACTGAACACCACTGTATCATTTACAAATAATACATCTACAACAATCTATCCTGTAGATACATCTACAATATTTCCATAGCTCGCATCGTCATGATTGTGGTTTGAAGGGTCAACAAAAACACAAATTTGACTAAATTTACAGCTATCATTTTGTTCATGACACTTAGTTAAATTTGGTGCTGTATCTTTATAGTTAGGGAATGAATCGATTCTATTGCTGGATTTCTAGGGATATTTACCTTCACAGAAGGGATATTGATCAGCACGAGTGTCGCATGAAACATCATTCCATTTAAAGACCTGATTGTATCTTGACTGAAACTCGACGCATTCTTCAATCGGTAAAGTCGGTTCTCGGCGATGGTAATCCGTATAAGGACATCTTGTTTTCGCATCTTGAAGTAGACAATTACCATTTGGCCGATCGATTACTCCAATAAAGAATCTTGAAAAGACTACTTCGCCCCATTTTATCGAATATTTGCTTGACAGTGACGGGATCACGGTCTTGGCCACAAAATCATTCTCCAATTTGTCATCAGGGCTCCAAAGGTACATCCCGAACTTACCGCACGTTTCTCTGTTTTGTTCGTATGTTCCACGTGGTGATGCAATCAAGCGATACAAGTGATGCTGGAATTCCCATTGCAAATCTGCAGAATTATTGACCATTCGAATGAATAACTCTTCAGGTTGTTTAGCGGCCGTGCAAGCTCTGTGATGTAGCGAGCACTGGTTTCCATCAAATAGGAATGACAGACAGTTTGCAAAATGACACCAGAGTGCGCAATCTGACTGTGAATGAGCGACCTGAGTGCTGAAAGTAACACCAGCACACGGAGTTGATTTTCCAAGCTTGAAATATTGAGGATCAACAATTGAGAAATAACTTTCAATTGTCTGTTGACATTTTGCGACACCGAAAATAGCTAAGAAGATGAGACGTGTTAGAGAGTTCATCTTTGCTTTCCTGTATCAAATGTGGATGGAAATGTCTGGCTTTAATGACACTAAACATGTTCTCATTGGATTACAATGAAACTTTAGAATACCATCCTTATTTGTTCTTGATTCTAAAAAGTAGCCGTTCTGTGATTCTGACTTTGTGATGTCAGAACAGAAAATGGGAATTGCTGCGGAATAGACGAAGGAAAGTATTTTGTTCAATTTGATAGGATAATGGATGCTATCCATTGTTGTGTCATCGATTTAGAACACGGCGTAAAATTGAGACATGCTAATTCGGAACAAACCCTACACAGAAACTTACTAACTGCGCAAAGTGGTATTTTAATGTACAGCTGGATTACTAGAATGGTAAATGCTGTTGTTCCTCGCTTGCAAAGTATCGTAGATTCCCTCAAGAAGCTCCGATCGATGCAATTCCTTCATATTCAAAGAATTGAGATGCTGTTAGTATACTTTAAACCGTCTACTGTGCAGCACAGTGAACAAACTGTCTAAAGGGCTGTCTACATCCATACTAGTAAGATATGTACTTAAGCATGGAGTAGATATATTTGGGAGAGTAGTAACTCAGCATTTATTAAATCCCCAAAGTGTATACAGTTTCGATTTTATTAAATGAACATAAGTCGAGACCCAGTACCACCTGTAAGATATGCAAATTTCTGCACTTTTGGAAAAATGTACAGGAATCTAGCTGACAGCAATGATAGCAATTATAGCAGAATAAGGAATAGCAATCCACAAATCCCTATGTCACGTCAATTTGGATAGGTATCATATAGTTTGTTAAATTAACAATTACCCTGTGGGAACGAATCTGGCGAAAAGCTGGCAGATAATCAGCTACATATTATCATGCAATAGTTCAATAATAATTTTTAGCATATTCGCTGGCGAAGTTCGCCGGCGACAATTCGCGAATTCGCGCTCTGTATGCCACCTTTTACTTTTGACTTTCTCTCTTATTTTCCTCAGTAATCCGCTTCTAGAGCCGAGGCTCTATTGTCTCCCTCACCTCCTCTCCATCACCCACATATGGTTAATCTATCTAAGAAATAAGTGCAGACTATCATTCTTTGATAATGCGAAGAATATAGAGAATCCGCTTATATCAATTTTCATAACATCTCTTGACATTCAATAATTTACAACAATGACAAATATTTGTATAATATAATAATATATTTACTGCGACATTTAAGGAAGATAAATACTTTTTTAGTTTAAGCCTTCGTGAATTAAAAAAGATCCCTTTTTATCAGATCAGACTGAGTATACAATAGATTTTCATGTGAAGGTAATATACGAACATTACTACTTACCACTAATTAGTTGCTACAATATCCACGATTTCACCGGTTGGCGAAAAATCAGCTCACATTAGTAATCAAATATCTACCAACTAATTATAGCAACTTTTTCGCCAACTGTCGTTTTTTAATTTTACACATGTTTTTGGATAGATGATGACCATTTTCACATGCGGAGATAGTTTTTACACGAAAATGAACCTTTAAAAAAATTATCCACAAAATCGCTACCTCGCCAGATAATCTGTTGATATTAGCAAGATGCGTTCCCACAGGGTAGATGGGTTACCATTACTGAAAGCTCAGCTTTATTATAATAAAGATTATATAATATTGAACTATAATTATTTAATTAATAAGATTATTTTCTTAAGTTTGATCATATCATAAACTGCCAGTGAAAGAACAAAACATCATAAACAAGGAAGCTGATCATATTAACCTTAGAAGATGTTAATGGGTCCACATCACTATTCAGATTCAAGAAATGACACCAATTGGGAATCACAGAATCATGCCACTGAAAATTGAATTAAAAACGTGACCTCTGCTAAGAAGCACAATGAGATCTCAACTTTTGCTTGAAGACTTGCAGCCACCTGCATTATAATGTGATTCATGAAATTTCGTAGATCATCAGCGTAATTTCCGCTTAATCAAGATGCCTGTTAGCGAATTATCATTTCTTTTTGATATCCAACTTCTTTCAAACTGCTTCTAAAGGGGCTTCATGTCGGTAGTAGCCTTCATATTTTTTTTCGACAATTTTTTGAGCCGACGTACTTAAGTACATTATGTAAGTAACCTTCTGATTATGTTGAACACATTCACTATGAATAATTGATATCTGAATACATTGACTTTGATAACATTGCAAAACAGATAGGGCAACACAAACTAAACTCAAGAACAAAAATATATACAATCCAGACAATGTATGGATATAGAAATACGCATTTGGCGATGAAAACGCAATAATACTCCTTTTGAATATGCCCACTTCCAAATTACATGTAGAAGTCCGAAACTCATGATGAATAGTTTTATTGCCCTGCGCTCGCTGCCTCTTTAAGGGTTGACGGCAGAATGATACAATCGTTGTCACACCATAAAATGAATACTGATCAAGACAGTCAACTGGATACTGGACTCGGACC
>CAJQUW010005856.1:0-58887 GCA_907163375.1 Prostheceraeus crozeri | reverse complement strand
TTTTTGTAATGACTTAGTCTTTCTTTGTGATATCGTGCAGGATGTAAATGTGCTATAACACTCCCACAGAAAACAATAGTTGTCGTCGTTTTGTATGTTAATTATTTGTGGTGAACTGAAAAGGTAGGGGTATGTAACTACCTCCAGTATTATTTTTATATTTATTAATTACTAATTTCTTGGATACTATTCTAACAAGCTTCCAACCAGATTCACGCAACTGAGCTTCAGTTATAGCATCTTTTAATTTATTTATCATTGTTTCAAATATGGGTTGTATATTATTTACATTATGAATTTCTTGTGTTTTACTGAAATGGCCTTGTACTATTTCTTCAATATTTCCATCAGGTCCAGTCTTTGTGTAACATACTTCTACATTCATATAACATTTGAAAGATTTTCTAAATATACTATAAAAGTTGGATAGAATATCATAAAAAGTTTCATCGGTTTCGACAGATTCATCATACTCATAAATGTCACTTTGTTCGGGATCATCATATAAATACTTTATATCTATTTCAGGTTCATCTATTACACTAAAAACTTTTTTATATCTGAATGTGAATAATCATAAAATACTCTTTTAACTTCTATATCAGTTGTTAATTTTTTTAGATTGTTTATATATTCATTCATTCTCGTTATATCACTTGTATTATGTCGTTCTACGTTACATTGTTCCATATTTTATTCTTATGAACTCTTGTTAAGAGAATATTGATTAGTTTTATCTGTATTAAGACCATTAGCAACATCTGTTACCAAATTTCTCAACATGAACAGCTGCTACCCAGTTTAAGCTATTCAGTATGAGAGAATTCTTTGTGACCCCGCATAAACTCATAACTTTTCACTTGAACGGCTGCTGCCATTATTCCACGTATTACTGCGTGCATTCATTCTGCGAGCGTTCTACGAGACTGTAAACGTGCTTACGAATCATCTGTGTCCTTTATTCTATTTTGGTCAATTTCATCAGCGACTTTCAACAATTTTCATTTTTTAATCATAATTAATTCACTACAGTTTTATTAACGAAAATGGCACGTTCAAGCATCGCCTTTGCCGATTTGAAAAGAAAAATTTCAGACACTATTGTGAACGAAGATCAACGGGAAAAGTGTATTGAGTTGCTAACGAATTTCAGGAGAAATATCTTAAACCAAGGGAAGAAGAAGACATCCACGCATCAAAAACATTCAGAGAATTTTTAGTGATAAATCGATTTGAAGACACATTGCAAGATAACGCCATCAATAACAGTTCAAACTATAATTTTGAAGAAGAAATTCAAAGAGACATCTTGGCATCAGAGCTAACTAATTATTTAGCACATTTAAGAAGAGAAGAAGACATTTCGGTGAACAATACTGTGAAGTTATCGTTGTTAAAAGGAAGAGCTTTGACTGTAATCCGGGGAAGTGGCCATGTTTGCAAACAATTAGGTTATTCGAGAGGCTATAAGCATCTTTTTAAGAAAATTTTTATAAACTATATTTTACGATTTCCGTTTATAAGACCTCGACGGAATCTATATCATTTTTCAAAAGGAACTTCGCTATTATTGACTCGTATCTTCGCCATGGAAGACAGCGCCCAACCCTTGATCAAATTTTAAACTCAATCAATTGAAACGGTAAGCTACTCCCAATAGATAATAGTACTATGAGCCTTACCTTATTTTACTCATACAGAAACAATTGTATCATGGCATAATACATTTTCTAGTCAACATATTTTATTCGTTGTAAACCATGCTACTTGTCCTCATTGGTTTTATAGTTCTATGAGCCTTACCTATTTTACTCATACAGAAACAATTGTATCATGGCATAATACATTTTAGTAACATATATTTTATTCATTGTAAACCATGCTACTTGTCCTCATTGGTTTTATAGTTCTATGAGCCTTAGCTTATTTTACTCATACAGAAACAATTGTATCATGGCATAATACATTTTAGTAACATATATTTTATTCATTGTAAACCATGCTACTTGTACATAGTACTTGTCTGTGATGTGAATAAAATATTTCAAAGATGGAAATGTGTTTTCATTTTGTATCGAGTTAAAGCAGTAGCAACTACTGGAATTGTAAGAACGCCAGATGAAATAACAATTGTTAAAGCATTAGACCATCTCTTTCTTAACTTTTTATAATGCTCTAATCTTAATAATAATTGAGATTCCTTATCTTTCATATACCTAACTCTATCTTTGTGTTTTTCTTTGTTCATTTTTTCAATGTTAATCTTTTCAATGTCCAATAAAGTAGAACTACGTTCATATGATAACGAAGGATATATTCTTGCGGTTTCTTCCACTTTTGTTTCATCCACTTTCGTTTCTTCCATTTTTAAAGAAATAGTTTTAACGGGCGAAGCCCTGAACCTTCGGTTCGCAAGTCACATGATATATTTTAAAAACCTGAAAAATGGATAAAATTCATGAATTTGAAATTCTCAACTTTTATGAATTTTCGGTGTCCGGTTTTACATGACCTGGAACGGTCATGATTTAAGCAATGAAAAATGTCATAATCACAAATTTGAGATTCTCAACTTTTATGATTTTTTCGGTGTCCTGGAACGGTCATGATTTAAGCGAGGGTGAAAATCGAACCGAAGGTTCTAGGGCTTCGCCCGATTGTAATTCTCAAATTTTGAGATTTTGAAAAATTTGAAAAATTGGGTATTTTTAAAAACGCTTAAATTTTCGCCCTTCGGCCTTCAGCCACGTGAAATTTGAAGTCTACCTAAATTTTTGAAATTTTTGAAATTTTGATTTTTTGAAAAAACCCGCAAAAGTGTGACATCCGGCGCAAGCGAAGCGAAGCAAAGCGAAGCGAAGCGTCGCGCCGGATGTCACACTATAAACTACTATCGCGCAAAGTGCAAAAAATTGCGCAGGAAGGAGTGTGAAATCACTTTTATCGCGCCATTGCGTGGGTGCCGCAAAAATTGTGCAGGTCTGGCAACACTGATCCTCTTCCTGAATGGCCTGTTCTCTTCGCGTTGTCGTTAGTGCTTTATTTCTGGAGTTCAAACGACAACTGACGAACAGCTCCTGTGCTACAGAGGGAATGTACCAATCAAAGTGTGCACAATCTTGAAACCTGATAAAAAACTTCTGATAAATTCGGCATGAAACTGCGGATTATTTGTGACTTTGAAACCTTACAAAGCTGCAATTTTGAAGCATATCTTGGCAGGATTTGCTACATTCCTGAAATTGGTTTGCATCTGAGAGTAGTGAAGGAATTGGCTCATACCATATCTAGGTACATATAAGATGCGGATCAGGATAAGGTGTTTCTCCAGTGCTTCGCATCATCCGATCATTTAAACTGCCAAGAATTGAATCCCTACGATTGTGACTCACTGATGATTGAATCTCTGTCGGTTCATATCTACCGATAACACTTAGAAAGCTAATTACTCGATTTTGAATGACCAGGAATCGAAAAAATATGGAAATATTACTCACAAATTGGCCATAAGTCATGCAAGCTCAAGAGGAGCAAATCTGAGTAAACAACACCCATCAACTATTGAAAAAACTATCAACTATTGAAAAAAGTAAGTGAACCAAACGCAGTACTAGATTTTCGATAAACCATTTTCTTACAGTCCGTTTCATAAAAAGTGGATCATCCTAAGATTTGACTAAATAAAACATAAGTATGATACAGAAAGCATTTTTCATGTTATTTCATGTCCCTAATATATTTAAATGTCCTTATATAATCTGATAAGCTATTATACAGTAACGGTTCTTAAGAAGCTAATATTTTGTGGCCCTACCCTTATTGTCAATGACATTACCAATGCGTCTAGGCATTGATTCGATGATATCGTTGATTTTTGACTGATCTAACTTTCTCCACTCTCTTTTTAACAGTGACGTAAGTTGTGATACGCCATCTGTAGGTATCAGTGAACGACGAACGTTACGTTTTAGAATACTCCATACATTTTCTATGGGATTCAGATCAGGAGAACGAGCTGGCCAAGATAATGTCCTAAGCCCTAATTGAGACTTGCATAAGTTGACTCTACTACTCCTGTGACACGTAGCATTATCATCCATAAATAACCAAGTCGATGGATCACCAAGTTGATCTGTCATTTGGCCAATGTTCATTCGTAAAACATTCACATAGCGTTCAGAATTCATGGTTCCTTGCTGCATGTGAAGTTCAGAGCGGCCATTGGTCCAAATGCCACCCCCAAATCAGTAGAGTCGCACCACCTTGTACCCGGGGACGATGTAAATGTCTCGGAATTTCCTGATCAGATTTTATCCATAATCTCAATCGACCATCACTATCTGATGCCTCATCAGACCAGACAACCCGATCCCATTGATTTCGCCAGTGACAATGACTCATTGCCCATCTGAGACGTCTTTTTGTATGCTGATCTGATAATTCGATCTGAGAGGGCCTCCTACAGCTCTTGAAATTCGACTCAATAAGTCTTCTACGAATAGTGGACTTAGAAATAGACGAGTCTAGTGCAGCCATCTCAGTTAACGAGAGACTTGGATCAACTTTAACAAATCTCAAAATTAAGCGGTCTCTACGTTTGGATGTTTTGCGTGGACAGCCAGAGCCCTCTTTACGACAGAGTCGAAAATCATCATTATGGCATCGATGCACATTTGTGTAAGGGACATTTAGTCGCTTGCTTGTAGCTCGCCAAGAAAACCCTAGTTCTAAAAAGGCTGACACTTTGCCTTTTGTGAATGCAATCTTGTTATTGTTCATTTGTGCTTTGTATTGTTTTCAACCGGTAAGAGATAGATTTCTAACTGAAAGCAATCAGGAGTGCTGCCAACACCAACGCAACGAAGTCAGGAAGCTATGGAACATGAAGTCCAGTTAATCACATGTAGCAGTTACAATATTGTTGATGAATAATGGTGCTATACTGGCTCTGATTGACCGATTTTCTTTATTTTTGTTTTGCTTGATAGCTTTTGGCTTGTAGAACAACATATTACATAACAAAGGAAACAAATGTAATTCTATAAGAGTGAGGTATGATTTTGTGTAACATTGCTAAATGAAGATCAAATTATCTGCTACTTTTTTTATCTATAACAGGAAAACAGCTCAATATTCATGCTTGAAATTTCCAACGATGATATTAGTAAGCACAACTGACGTATCTTCCAAATTTCAGAGAAATTCGTTCAAGTTTGGCGGAGTTAGAGAAAGTTGAAGTTGAGGCGATGTTTAAGGGTGATCCATTTTTTTATGAAACAATCTGTAGTTCCTACAACTCCAAGAAGAAAAAATCAAGGCATTTAATATGCATCCTAATGTAGCAATACTCCCTCTTTACGAAGGGTGATTGAAAAGTTCGCGGCCTGACATAGAAAGCTTAAAGCCAGGCCATTATGCACATGTGGATTGATACAATGGAATGTGCTGACGGCGCATGACGAGTGATCACTCGATCCGGTGAACTGTTGGTAAACCACAGCTACTTAACTTCAGTTACTAACTTATCAGTCAGTTAGTCAGATAAGTGTTGCGTAAGATGGATCACGTTTCAAATCGAGCTGTTATTCGTTATCTCGGCTTGAAAGGACTCACACCAAAGGAGATTCATGATGATATGGTTCCGATATATTCCAATATGGCACCATCGGACTTTCATCTCTTCCCAAAAATGAAATTGGAGCTCAGTGGTCAGCACTTCGCATCCAACAGTGACGTCATGGAGGCCGTTGAGGAGTATCTGGACTCCAAAGACTCACTTCTATGAGCAAGGGATCCGCGCATTGCAGCACCGTTGGGCTAAGTGCGTTGATTGTAGGGGCGATTATGTCGAAAAATAAATATGTATCGTATGCAAAATATGCTTTTTTCTATATCGGGCCGCGAACTTTTCTATCACCCCTTATGTCCTCTCAGAACCACAGATGTGAGAATGCTATAGATTTCGAAAGGCAGTCTAAGGGTGCTTCAATTTTGGTACTATTGAAGTGGCTAATGGGAGGGCGTTTGACACACTTTGTTCCTATTCCGCTAATAGTGCCAACGTTCGTCACTATTTGTTTATTTCACATGTATATAACCTTTTTTGATTCCCGAGAAACAAGAAATAGCGCATGCTCAGATGAACACAATGTGTGGAAACTTCCCGTGAGCTGCGATTATTATTGCCAGAATTATTTGGATAATTTTGTAAGAATAGAATACTAATTTCGATGGCACATGTATCGGGAACATCGGGAGTACATGCATCAAGAGAAATGGGGGTGCCCCTGCAGTAAAATCAAACGAAGTACATTAACAAAATGAAAAATACCAGAATTCCGCTATATATCATTATATTGACACCGAATACAACCATGAACAAGAATATCCCTTTTTTGGTTGATCCGAACTACTCCTACGACAATACCTCCTGAGATAATCGTCTTCAGACAAGACACAATTCTTCACAACCATTCCTTCGCTGCTCCCCAACATTCGTGGTCAAGTCTGATGACGTATAAATACCATTCACTACGCAAAATCACAGATTCAAATAAATATGAAGGTCAATAACAACACGTTTCTGATCACAGACATGATATAGAGAAGACAATCACACTGAGGTAAGAATGAGACGTCCAACAACCACACGAGTCTCGATTGACAGAACAACAAACCTGAGATCAATTCAACGAGTTCTCTGCCATTAGGTCCCTTGGAAACTCATGAGAAATCAACAAACAACGAGAATTTCAACCACCACTTCAAATTTTGGTCACAGCATTTACGAAACATTTTGTATCAACAATTATGACGTATAAGAAGGTCGAAAGATGTCGGAACGCATGAACTGGAAGCTATAATAATATATCATGAGATACTGTAAATTATTCCTATTAAATGTATCCAGTAAAAAAATCCAAAGTATATATCGCAGCAAAAAAGGCATGATTTCTTGATATAACAGTTAGGCCTATTTGAAATTGTAAAGTTGTTGCCTTTTAGGAGCTCCAGATGATATGGTGAACAATACACATTTACCTGAATGAGTAATTTTACATCTCTGGTCAGATAGGCAGAAAGTATTCTCACGATCAGAGGGATGCTTCGTAGTTACTCAGAGCGGGATAAACAGCTCGTAGTTGTGGATACCAGTACATGAAAATACTATAGGCCTGTTATTTCGTACCTGAACTGAAAAAAACAGTCATTGCCCTGTGATAAATAACTGTTTAGAGAGTGTTCCAGACTGGTAGCACGAAAATGAACCTTCATTTTTGTAATTGAATCCGAAACATGCCTCCCTTAGCCGAAGTCTGAGACAGTCACTCTCGAGTAGCTGAATATCTGTGGCTCGTCCTAGTTATTTACAGGCACATAGGTCGTAACACGACAACACAATCAGCTTGTTTCGGCTTCCCTTCCGAAAAGATTTCTACCGATTAGTAGTCTATGTAGCAAATAAAATGATATAAAAGAACAAAAATATAAAATCAAAAACGCCACTGACACACAATCGATTCTAATACGCTAATTTTACAATACAACACGCAACATAGAAAATAGAAAGTTAAGAAGCAAAGGTCAATAATGGCAAAGTTGGGGAAATCAAGTAAAATAACGGAAAGTTTGTAAAAATCATATGAATAATTTTCTTGAAGCATTTCCAAATTCTTCCATGTCAGTGTGGCAACCGATATTGGACATGTGTATGGAAACAATTTTCGACATTTTGACATCAAGAGAAGAAATTTAGGAAGAAATTAAATGCTTATGATATGAAATGCATTATGTAAACAACTCTTGTCAACTGTTTATCATTGACAGTGAGACGATAATTGAGATCAGTATCGCAACGCGCGCGAGAGGGAGAAAGAAAGACTGAAGAAAAGAGCGAAGAAAGTAGGGGTTGGCAAAAAGCATAGAAGGCGCAAGGAATTAAGTTTTGAGAACAAACTCATCAACAAGCAAAATCATCATCAGACAGTCGTCGAGTATCATGGGCCTACAATTGAAAAAAGCACTAGCAGCCGTCAACCGTCTAACGGTGCACCCAGATAGACCATGGTGATTTCCGTGTTCCCATAGACGGCGGAGGTGGCCGGGTAGAGAGGAGTCTTCGGCAAATCTCGGAATGCAACGCCTAAAAAGAAAGGCATTGATTTAAGCATCTGTCGATAAAAACATCGATTATGTGATCAAGGCATTCGAACAAGAGCAGTTCTTTTTTTATCGAGTGGAAAATTTCAAAAGCTATTGAACAATAATCGGATCAGCGATTTTAACATCCTGTTGTGGAAGGCATTGTTCTGCCCACAGAAAATCATGAATTTCGTTTCAGTGATTATTTATGCTATTTGACTGATTTGTGCTCAGTTACGCACTAAGCGTGTTTTAACTGTTCCCAAAGCACAGTCTCTCCAGCGGATTCTTCTTGATTACTCAATTCCGCAACAGATCGAGACCGGTGAAGATTGTCCGTCCAGATCGGCCGTAGAAGATTGTCAATCAAGGACTGATTCGCGTTCATTTCATGTAAACACAAATGTGGTTCATTACTCAAAGTTAGAATAAACTTAAGGATTCTTTTTTCAATGTATGCTTGGATATTCATCGCAGCAACGTCCAACCGTGGTGCATTGGGAAGAAACGATAAAAAGTGAGAAAGCAAAATAGGTAAAGTTGATTTTCTCCCACAAGCCAACGTCAGATGGCGCTTTTGTTCATGCTTCACATCTGTGGCATCGATGATTAAGAAATATAATCCACAAATATGGCCGACTTGCTTGGGGTGCAGCTCCGAGATACTTTTTCAAAAATAACGTGATACCCCATATCCTTCTCCTTGGCTCGAATCTGGCTCAATTTATCGTTATATATAGTATACGGAAATTTTTGTCTTCACATTTCATATCAATCAATATGAACCACTAATCAATAATGAAGAATATATTCCATATCGATGTATACGTATTATACCAATGTATCACAATCAATTAGAAAAGACCACTATATCGTGCACAAGTCATTTTCAAAATATTTTCTATATGCATATGCTTCGTTGACTTCGTTATATTCAGTTGCTTAATATATCATCGTTTATAGTTGGCAAAAACATGAAAAAGTTAGACTATCCCAATTCATCGAGTAGAGTTATGGCATACTAGCCAAGCAAAATCAGGCATATGTAAAAATGCAGTGATTTACATCTATTACATTTCAAATCAAAACTGTGTTAATGGGCTTAATATTCAATTGACAGAATTTTGCTATACACCTATCTACTCAAATGATTTTTCAACGTTGTAATCGAAAACATGGTGAGTCTGAATAATAAATCAAATCAACATGAAGCGCACATGCCAATTACTTATGCCGGCCGCCGAACCGGATGGACATGAAAATATCGCTCGGTTGCCATCTCTGAGGGAAACCAATACATTTGCGCGTCAACAAGCAAATATCGTTCAAATGGCCTGATTATCATTCAATTGAAATGAAAATCCGAGTTTGTAGTATTACTTACCAAGGAACTCGTAATCTTTTTCAAATGCCAATGTACTGTCGTCGCAATCGAGAATTACCCGAATGCGTTCTCCATGCTGAAAAAATATGAAGCATGAGACCGGAAATAATGACGTCATTATGGACATGAGGGGACAGTGTGAAAGCAGGACATAAAATTGTTGATTTTAGAATGGGGAATTCCGCATTTGTTAGTATGGTATCAGAAACAAATTTACGGAAAACATAGATCGATATGAGTTGAATAAATAACACCAAGTAAATTGGGCAATATTTGTACGTGGTCTCTGCTGGTCAATAGCTGCTTCCAGATGTAATCAATAGTTCTAATTGGCATTGATTATCAGGGGTCGCTGGCTCCAGTCCATGCTGAGACGCAGTTTTATTATCTGACAGTTTAATCTTTCTGTTTATCATTTGAACGATAAAACGATGTAAAAGCGAAAGGATTGCTTGGATATCATTTCAAGTGGATAAATCGACAACATTGACCTCTCAATAATGAGAAAATTTATGTTCATGTCTTTCAGGGATTTGAGGCACGGCATTATCGTGTTTTGAGGATTCGAATATCCCCAAAATGTCAGTGAATGTAAGTTTCATTGCGTCGTAAAATCCAGCATCGTATTGCCTGTTTATATCATACTACTTATATTTTTTTGGCAGCAACTTGATTTCTAGGAAGTATTCTTATCATTCACTTCCAACGATCTAGCAGAATGACGTACCGACCGTCTGATAGCAGAGCTACGAAATTTCCCATGCAGTCAACGCAATCCTCGGTATCAAATCCATGGTCCCAATTCTTCACTTTTCCAGGTTTTTTCTAATCTCAAACCCTCCCAGGGAACTAAGACATACATATACTAGCAAGCTGGGGTAGAGAAGGCCCCGAAACTTACAAATTTCATAAAGCTAAACATCTGCAGTTTCTAGTGAAAGTAATGGTACCTCCGGAGGTGGACAGACTTGAATCCTGAACCTTGTTAACCTCAGTACCTACGCGCAGTCCTTAACCAACTGAGCTATCTTACCACTATCACGTGGTTCTAATGATTCAGCCGTTGAACTTTTCAATGACCTCTAAAACTTTCTGTACCTCGTCGCATGTTTGAATTACAGGAAATCTAAGCGGTTGCCAACAACTTAATGAGCATCAACCGCTGAGACATGCTTCTATGGCTAAAAAAATAATCATGACTGATCAAAAAAAGATCGTAACTGACTTTGTACATCAGCAATACAGTACCTGGTCCTTAATGCCATACCCATCTCTCTTTAACAGAGTGTAATCCTTTTTGATATAATAAGACAAATTTATTATTTCGACCACCTGACGTGGCCATCGTCAGAAATCTATTTGCTCTCTATTTCCTGCATGAGATTCAAACTACAAAAACATAATAGGCTGTAGAACGCATAAATTCCTTAAATATACAAATGCTGCGGTAGAGAAAATCAATCTTAAGACTCAATAAACAAGGCAAACAGAAATTGCTACCTCTAGACCAGGGGTGCGCAACCTGCGACCGTACGGCTGTAGCAAAGGCAAAGTGCGGCCGTGACAATGAGAAGTAAATGAAAAAGAATATTGTACATTTATATTGCAAATATTTCTGGAGTTCAAGGCAATCGAAAACAGTCGGAACTATGGTAGCATGCCAGTCACCTTGTAACTGTCGAACACCTACCGTATTTCTTTGAATATGGGACGCCCTTGAACAAGGGACGCCCTCGAATAAGAGACGCATCCGTGAGAGGAAAAAATTTAATAAGAGACGCCCTTGAATAAGAGACGCATGTACAAAAAATAGACTGCTATAGACATATTACATGCAGGCTGTTGTAATGTGGTAGCTACATCCACCTGAGCGATTATTAGTCCTACTTATCTCAGTAAAATAAGTCAATCTACTAGTAAATACCGGGTATCATGACCAATATTGTATAATATATAAGGCTTCTTGTTGTTGTACATGCAGTACATGCATGTTGTACATACGTACATGCAGGCCTACTTAAGGTTACTTCATCTACCATTTAAGGAGGCATTAGACGGTAGCTTCCTTTGCATTTGGAGTCATTTACCGGTCGGTAACTTTTGCTCTAAATACTACTTGATTATCGGTATTTTCGTTTCGTTAAATTCAGATCTAGTCTACATGTATAGTGGCCAACATGTACTGGTATATGAATGTATTAGATGAGTCTACAAGATATGCTACTACAAACCATAAAACTCCTTTCATTTTCAAAATATCTGAATTATGATAAAGCGTATGTATGTAAGAAAAATTACTGGCGAAATTTTCCCATCACATAGGCCTAAGTGAGGAATGCAAAGGTTACCTAAGAGAATAGTAGCAAAAAACTAAGACATCTTTTTCTAATGAAAGAATGAAAACTTGAACATTTGATAAATAAGAGACGCCCTTGAATAAGAGACGCCCCTGAATAAGAGACGCATCAATCAGGGATCTGAAAAAATAAGAGACGCGTCTCTTATTCTAAGAAATACGGTATATGCCTAAGCTGCTTGGAAAAATGCGCGCCCGCAGGCGCGATGAAGGCTCTCAAGCAGTTCGATAACTCAAGAATAGAATATTTTAGGGAAGTTACATTCATGTGTAATCATGTGCATACATCAGCTACAGGAAACAAAAGGGAGAATTGTAGTTTACTCGAATTGTTCGCGCACGTAAGCTACAAGTCCATGGTTGCCTGCTAGATCACCGGCCCTGTGATGAATGAATGAATGAATCTTGTATGGCTCGTGATTCCTTTATGAATTATTATAAAAGCTTAGTAAAGTGTTTTCTCCTTCGGTTGTCCTTACAAAAATATGCTTTCAACTTTTCAAATGCTAATAACACCTTAAGCTTAAAATCTTTTCGGGTCAAAAATGACCGTCGGTCGTATATGGGTTAACTTGCTAACTCATTCTTTACGAAGTAGGCCGTTATGACATTTTCCCTGCGTCATTCATCAGGGAAAGCTAATTTGAGTGGTGGGATGTAAAAAAGATTGCAGTTGTAATCAGTGGTCGGATTCATACATGCACATTTTTTTCGCGTCGGCTGAAAATTTTCGCGTCATAATGATATCGTCATTTCTTCAAAAATAGACCTTTTCATATACCGGTACTTTTGACTGACATGAGGTGCGTTCCTGAAGAAAATATAGGCTTGTCGTATCACAAATAGTACAATTTCATTCCAGTCCTGCATTACATATTTTTCATTTCGAAGGCTCTTAGACAAAATTTATCTAACTTACCTCTTTACATGTAATTCTTTCCTCCTTAATCCTAAATTAACTTTTTCTTTAATGTTTTCCGATTAATTTTGGAAATAGACGTTTAACACTTATGGCCTCATTCTGTTGCAACAGTTAATTCGTTTATGCCTTTCATTACTATTCACTAATATATTCGTACTTACAAGTACCATTATACATGTTTCTTAATACTCATTGTAGAATTACACCATATATATATATATATATATATATATATATATAAATACGAAATGTGCTCTCCTGCCCCACCGAGAATTGTACTCTCCTGCCCCACTTGTACATGAAGGGACCAGGGCCTACAGCAATCGTCGGACCAGGCATTTGGAGGTGCTCTGACTGTCATATATCTTCATTCATATCAGTACATATCACAGCACAATCATATTCCGCAAAAGCTAACTCTAAATACGAAAATTGATGGCCTACAGCAATCGTCGGACCAGGCATTTGGAGGTTCTCTGACAGCCATAGCACTTCTTTCACATCAGTACATCTCAATGCACAATCATATTCCGCAAAAGCTAACTCTAAATACGAAAATTGAGGGCCTACAGCAATGGACGGACCAGGCATTTGGAGGTGCTCTGACTGTCATATATCTTCATTCATATCAGTATATATCACAGCACGATCATATTCCGCAAAAGCTAACTCTAAATACGAAAATTGAAGGGACCAGGGCCTACAGCAATCGTCGGACCAGGCATTTGGAGGCGCTGACAGCCATAGAACTTCTTTCACAACAGTACATATCAATGCACAATCATATTCCGCAAAAGCTCATACGTGGGGCAGGAGTGCACATGGGGGCAGGAGCGTACAGTTGTGGGGCAGGGGCGTACATTTCATATTCGTCCGTGGGGCAGGAGAGTACAAGTGGGGCAGGAGAGTACAATTCGGTGGGGCAGGAGCGCACATTTCTTATCTATATATATATATATATATATATATATATATATATATATATATATTATATGATCCTCCCTTTAACATTATCCCAATAATGAAACTCCCTGCTAATTGCGATCGGTCATATAGGGAGTGCAAAGAAAAGCTATGCATTGATATCATTACCATCTCTCAATCGTAATTGACATGTGCATAGAAATTAATTCTCTGCTTCTTTCATCTTTTATGATTTTTGATATTGTATTAGAGTGCATGATTTCTTTGATTTAATTTTGTGAAATGCATGTAAATACAGATTGTTTCATAAAAATGGATCACCCTTAAACATCGCCTTAACTTCAACTTTGTCTAACTCCGCCAAACTTGAACGAACTTCTCTGAAATTTGGAAGATATGTCAGTTGTGCTTACTAATATCATTGTTGGAAATTTTAAGCATGAATATTGAGTTGTTTTCCTGTTATAGATAAAAAAGTAGTAGATAATTTGATCTTCATTTAGCGATGTTACACAAAATCATACCTCACTCTTATAAAATTGCATTTGTTTCCTTTGTTATGTAATATGTTGTTCTACAAGCCAAAAGCTATCAAGCAAAACAAAAATAAAGAAAATCGGTCAATCAGAGCCAGTATAGCACCATTATTCATCAACAATATTGTAACTGCTACATGTGATTAACTGGACTTCATGTTCCATAGCTTCCTGACTTCGTTGCGTTGGTGTTGGCAACACTCCTGATTGCTTTCAGCTAGAAATCTATCTCTTACCGGTTGAAAACAATACAAAGCACAAATGAACAATAACGAGATCGCATTCACAAAAGGCAAAGTGTCAGCCTTGCTAGAACTACAGTCCGTTTCATAAAAAGTGGATCATCCTAAAATTTGACTAAATAAAACAAAAGTATGATACAGAAAGCATTTTTCATGTTATTTCATGTCCCTAATATATTTAAATGTCCTTATGTAATCTGATAAGCTATGATACAGTAACGGTTCTTAAGAAGCTAATATTTTGTGGCCCTACCCTTATTGTCAATGACATTACCAATTCGTCTAGGCATCGATTCGATGATATCGTTGATTTTTGACTGATCTAACTTTCTCCACTCTCTTTTTAACAGTGACGTAAGTTGTGATACGCCATCTGTAGGTAGCAGTGAACGACGAACGTTGCGTTTTAGAATACTCCATACATTTTCTATGGGATTCAGATCAGGAGAACGAGCTGGCCAAGATAATGTCCTAAGCCCTAATTGAGACTTGCATAAGTTGACTCTACTACTCCTGTGACACGTAGCATTATCATCCATAAATAACCAAGTCGATGGATCACCAAGTTGATCTGTCTTTTGGTCAATGTTCATTCGTAAAGCATTCACATAGCGTTCAGAATTCATGGTTCCTTGCTGTATGTGAAGTTCAGAGCGGCCATTGGTACAAATGCCAGCACAAATCAGTAGAGTCGCACCACCCTGTACCCGGGGACGATGTAAATGTCTCGGAATTTCCTGATCAGATTTTATCCATAATCTCAATCGACCATCACTATCCTTCAGACGGACTGATGCCTCATCAGACCAGACAACCCGATCCCATTGATTTCGCCAGTGACAATGACTCCATTGCCCATCTGAGACGTCTTTTTGTATGCTGATCTGATAATTCGATCTGAGAGGGCCTCCTACAGCTCTTAAAATTCGACTCAATAAGTCTTCTACGAATAGTGGACTTAGAAATAGACGAGTCTAGTGCAACCATCTCCGTTAACGAGAGACTTGGATCAACTTTGACAAATCTCAAAATTAAGCGGTCTCTACGTTTGGATGTTTTGCGTGGACGGCCAGAGCCCTCTTTACGACTGAGTTAATCTCTCGTTATTGCGATCTCGTTATTGTTCATTTGTGCTTTGTATTGTTTTCAACCGGTAAGAGATAGATTTCTAGCTGAAAGCAATCAGGAGTGTTGCCAACACCAACGCAACGAAGTCAGGAAGCTATGGAACATGAAGTCCAGTTAATCACATGTAGCAGTTACATTATTGTTGATGAATAATGGTGCTATACTGGCTCTGATTGACCGATTTTCTTTATTTTTGTTTTGCTTGATAGCTTTTGGCTTGTAGAACAACATATTACATAATAAAGGAAACAAATGCAATTTCATAAGAGTGAGGTATGATTTTGTGTAACATTGCTAAATGAAGATCAAATTATCTACTACTTTTTTATCTATAACAGGAAAACAACTCAATATTCATGCTTGAAATTTCCAACAATGATATTAGTAAGCACAACTGACATATCTTCCAAATTTCAGAGAAATTCGTTCAAGTTTGGCGGAGTTAGACAAAGTTGAAGTTAAGGCGATGTTTAAGGGTGATCCATTTTTTATGAAACAATCTGTACTTCACATACAGCAAGGAACATGAATTCTGAACGCTATGTGAATGCTTTACGAATGAACATTGGCCAAATGACAGATCAACTTGGTGATCCATCGACTTGGTTATTTATGGGTGATAATGCTACGTGTCACAGGAGTAGTAGAGTCAACTTATGCAAGTCTCAATTAGGGCTTAGGACATTATCTTGGCCAGCTCGTTCTCCTGATCTGAATCCCATAGAAAATGTATGGAGTATTCCAAAACGTAACGTTCGTCGTTCACTGCTACCTACAGATGGCGTATCACAACTTACGTCACTGTTAAAAAGAGAGTGGAGAAAGTTAGATCAGTCAAAAATCAACGACATCATCGAATCAATGCCTAGACGAATTGGTAATGTCATTGACAATAAGAGTAGGGCCACAAAATATTAGCTTCTTAAGAACCGTTACTGTATCATAGCTTATCAGATTAAATAAGGACATTTAAATATATTAGGGACATGAAATAACATGAAAAATGCTTTCTGTATCATACTTATGTTTTATTTAGTCAAATTTTAGGATGATCTACTTTTTATGAAACGGACTGTACGATGTCTATTTTCATTAAATGAATGCCCTTGAAAAGCTTGGTTGACCAAGGGAAACCGGTCGGGCGATAATTTTGCAAGTTTTTTCTGAAATTCGCGTGTTTGATTTCATTTATATATATATATATATACTTCAATTATTTTAATAGACGTAACATGTCTTTATATTTGTTTTACGTTTCCCTAATTTCCCTTGCGATCGAGAGGCATTGGCGGTGCCATTGGTAGATGCTGTCCTGTTGCCCTGACGATAACCATTGCGAGTTGGGTCGGCGTAGAATCAATTATGAGTAAAAATTTCTCGTTAAGAATAAGTGTGGCTATACTATGTTTCCAACATCGCAAGATGCAAGAGCATTTTGAATTTTATTCAATTTATAGAAAGTCATCTTAACAATAAAAGCGACGAAAGCTATTATAAGTGTTTTAATCTACAACAGACCAATACTACATCGTAAACAATCGAGGAGTTTTATGATAAGAAGTGGAAACAGTTTAACGAGCGTTTAAACAAGAAGGACGAACGAATGCAAAAATCTATTCTAGACGTGACTTTTTGAAGGAGGTTCCTGCAACATTAAATGAATGTCTCTTCAGAACGTCATCAAGAACGAACAACAAGAGGTATTTGACGAAATTTTATTATATCATCAAATAAATTACAGATAATGATAACATATCTGAGGTCAACTTAAAGTACACATCACGATTCAAATGATCTCCCCCAAATCATCAGTATAACCTGAAAGCGACCGTGATGAAAGCTTGAAAAATATATTTTATCCAACCTGATTTAGATGTACATGTAAAGTGTATAACAGCCGATGTAACCCTGGAAAGAAATAGGAAAGGAATATGTGTACCTCACCATTTAATTTTAGTCTTTTAGACATAAAAGAAATGACTTTAAGGTGCCGAATGTTAAATAATTACTGTTCTGAAAAATTCAGTTTAAAAACGGTTTAAAAAAAGAGGATGAAATAATAAATGATTTGTTCTATCATTTCGGTAATAAGTAGTGTCAGAGCTAAATGACATTGACGCGAAAATATCCAAAATCATTTTCGCGTTGAAGCGACCAAATTCGCGTTTTCGCGTCAAATTCGCGTTTGACGCGAATTCGCGTCAAAATCCGACCACTGGTTGTAATCCTTAATAAAAAGGACCTAGTTGTTTGCTCACATATTAAGTGCGGCCGTGATTCTTTCGGCCTTCGAAATGGAGGCCGAAAAATGTAAAAGGTTGCGCACCCCTGCTCTAGACTAAGGAGAATTACTCAAGAAGTCTCGGTCTCACTGAGTCACTCTGTCCATTGAGTGAAGTCTTCATTCAGTGAGACCGAAACTTTTTCAGTAATTTTCCTTAGTCTAGAGATCGCAATTCCTATTTGCCTTCTTTTATTGAGTCTTCAGTTATCTGCTGATTTTCCTTACCGCGCAGTATTTGCTCATTTAGGATTGTGTGAGTTCTATAGCCTACTGTCGCTTTCGTAGCTACGTAATCGGAATCTCATACAGGGATTAGAGAGCAAATAGATTTCTGACGATAGCCACTTCAGATGGTTGAATTAATAAATTTGTCTTTTTATTTCTGTCAAAAATTATAACAAGAGTGCATTCTTCCAAATAAATAGAAAACCAGGGTCACTCAGTAGTCATATCAGGTTTATGGAGTGTGATTCTTTGTCTATCAAATATCAGTTCGTCAACAGTTATCAAAAATTCAATTAGGTGATAATGCTAATCCCATAAATGACACCCTTACTGTTTCTTCCGGATGCTGTTGACGATTCTTATGGAGAATTCCTTTTCATCTGCGATTTGCTCACATGTTTCCGTTGTTAGTCACGTGCCACTATTCTTCACGCAACAAGAGTCAACACCGTCATTCGAAGCGATGTTGAATAGGGAAATAGTATAAGAAGCAGGTGTTATAATGGGAGGAAAATAGACCAAGGCTTTTTAGAAGTCTCTATTTTTGTGCTGAATTAATTGATGACATTGATCCGTTAGCCATGCGACACTGAGTTGTAAGCATCTATCTCTTAGAGATCATTCAGCATAAAAGTTATTATTGTGCCCAGAATTATGCATTTCACCTTCAAGAACTAAAATCAAAGAATACTGTCATCCTCACTTTAATCTTCTTTCCTAAAACTGAGGTGATCGCTGCAAGAATCACAAACAGCACTTAATTATTTTGCTAAAACTTACTTTATACAGAGAATCATTAGGATAAGATAAATAGCTTATGAAAACTTCAAAAAATGCCTTTGAATGACAAATCACTTCAAAGCTCAGCTCTCCACAAAAAGGTTTCGACACTATGCACCTATAGGAGCGAAATGGCTTTCACTTACGAGATGTGGAATGCTGTAACATTTGAGACCGTACTTCTCAGAATTTAAAAGGTAAATTTCATTGGTCCCTGGAATGCAGTTTAGTCAGGATCATGTCGCTGTAAGCAAGACTTAAAATAGACTGACTAAATAGAAAGAAAATTGAAGTCACATTTCTTTTATGTTATAATACGAGTATAAGTTAAAATCATGAACTTATCACGGTGCGCACGAATCAACATTTTGGGTTCGAATATGTCCATGAAAACTGCTAGAATCTTCTGATGTAGCTTTACATGCTGATTCAGAATATGACATTCTTCTTGGAAGGAAGATATTTGGAATTTTTTTCTTTGAAAGGAAGCCTTGGATCTGGACCTGATGATTCTGTAGTGCTGAGAAGGATTTTCCGTCCGTACACATTATTGAGTTAGGAGATTTCAGCACATCGTGTATCATTAAGATGTACAACAAGAACACTGTATTAAAGTATTTCGCGATGTCCTAATAAAGTGTTATTTCTTGATTTGATTTTATTAGGCCCCACATTGTAACTTAGTATAATCTCGCAACTATCCGGTCAGAAATATTTTTCATTGACAAGATGTGACACGAGTTTCAATATATCAAATACTTCAAACAATATGATGTCAAGTTTGTCGTTGCTGTATCCTTTGTAGAAGGACACGTAACGATGTCAATTATTAATAGAATTCCTTAAAGTCATATTTCTTCAACTGCAAAATCCTGGCTGTCGAGAAGGAAAAGGTTTAGCTTCATCTGTTAGCATTTGACTGTCCACAGTAGACCTTCGATTTTGTCAATGCCATTTTGCCGTGCATTCATTCATTTTCATTTGTCGTCAATCACATTCAACTTACCTTATATTTACAATTGTTTTCAGTCAGGAGAGGATAATTGCCCTGATTATCGCCTTTGTGAAGGAGATAATTATCGACGATATTCCATCCCCAGCTCTGATCATCACTGCCTAGTAGAGGGATATATCCGGCGCTGTGAAGTGGAGCTTTCTTAGTTGCGATGCCTGAAACGAATAGTTCAGTCATGTTAAATAGTGCAACATGTAAAAGCTTAAAACAGTTGATTGTTTACACTGAAACAACATGCAAAATGAGAATCAGTGAATCATATTGACTATTTACCTCTAATGCCGCAGGGTCTCTATCGCCCATTCAGTTTTCTTCCATTTCACTATCGATGAACTAGTCTTCACAATTCTTCCTTCTGTGATTTTAACTAACGTAATGGCAGCTAACGGGAGGTACATTTCTATTGTAAATATGTTCGATGTTGAAAATAGAGGTGGTGTCTCCCTCTAATTTAATGCCAAACAATTCAAGGAAAACTCCTTATTTGTAGCAGCGGACGTTTCAGGTCCAGACCCTATATCAACGCAAATGACAGAAATTACGGAGATGAAATGCGTATTTATACAGAATGAAAGAAACTCTCTGCGGCGCAACTCAAAACATGTCAGCCAATTAGCGTCAATTCGTGACGTCGATTCAGGTTCGGAGACCGAGCCTGAATCAACCTCGCTTCCCACAACACACATTCAACACTGTCATGGGCATGCTTCAAAAAGTCAACCGTAAAATCATCAACACTCGCACAACTACAATCGCTACGGACATGCGCATTCAAAGCACTCTTTTCATCACCATTATTTGCACTGCGACAATGTTCTTGGTATCTCACTTTAAAGCCCCTCGATGATTTACCAATATAACTACTGCCACATATTTTAGTAATTATAGAATAAAATAGTGCTATATTTGTCGAATGGAAATCATAGTTTTACACCGAGTTATTACAATTGATTAAATACAGTCAAATAGTAAAATATCAAACATAAGCAAGAAAGAATATTGGGTCGTGTGAGCATGAAAAGATAACATTCAGAAATCAAGAATTCAACACTGTCATGGGCATGCTTCAAAAAGTCAACCGTAAAATCATCAACACTCGCACAACTACAATCGCAACGGACATGCGCATTCAAAGCACTCTTTTCATCACCATTATTTGCACTGCGACAATGTTCTTGGCATCTCACTTTAAAGCCCCTCGATGATTTACCAATATAACTACTGCCACATATTTTAGTAATTATAGAATAAAATAGTGCTATATTTGTCGAATGGAAATCATAGTTTTACACCGAGTTATTACAATTGATTAAATACAGTCAAATAGTAAAATATCAAACATAAGCAAGAAAGAATACAGGGTCGTGTGAGCATGAAAAGATTACATTCAGAAATCATTTTCTACATATGGGACAAAAGACATTTATATTTTGTCTGTGCGACATAACGGAATAAGAGGTAAGCCAGTGTTTGTCAGACGAGATGGAAGCACGTTATGAATACAGTGGTCATTTTCAGCAAACATGTATGAATTTTTGCACAGGTCAATACGTCGATAAAAAAATTTAGCACACGCATCTTTAGGGGACTGCGCATAAAATGCCGTCAGTACCCTTTAGGATAGCATTTGGTGCCAGTCCTGTAATCAATATCATATATTTAGCATCAAATTCAAAATCTTCCTCGTGCATACATAAGCTGAAAATATTCCTGTAAATCTCTGTATTACACATCCGCCTGTCAGTGGAGAATTGCAAGTAAACCTGTATGATACTCGCAAACCACCATATAAGCCGATATGATGTTCGCAAAATACCATCCTATATTTTCAGTTTCATCCCGTTTTACATTTTCTGAGCTGAGAGAATCATCGATAAATCATGTTAAGGGCTCAGAAAGCTATAACCCCATCTCAATGAATCATTGACATGATTCAATTGCAGAAGATCTGGAACGAGGTTTATTACGTCACAATGAGAATTGAATTCCTAAGTTGAGACAGACAGAGCTGCATGTGGTATTCTAAAGGAATTGCCTCTGATCTTATAAATTATTCAATAAGAAGTCCATCGTCGTTATTTGAGAACAAAAGGCATGCAAGAAGAAGAACGTAGCCCGTAAACGGAATTGCTGTTGGTCATGTAGGCCTACAATTAAAGGAAAATGAACAGTTATGTTTAGCGATTCCTAACACTGTGTGATCCATCAGAACGAATCATGAAGAAGCAAATTGGTGTGTATATTTTCATCCTGTGAAGCAGAACAGGTATGAAAACGGCGCTCCGAATAACCATTCGTGGATTATTGATTTACAAGTATCATGAAAAAAAGTAAAATTTTGAAAAAATGTCGGTTTTTTGTCCCTATCTCCCAAAGAAAGTCAAAAAACTTGCCAATCTTTTGGCACTAATTTGACTTGCAATGATGCCACAAAAATTCAATCTAGAGGTGACGCGATTCTATCTCAGCCATTGTATGATGCCAGCGTTATCACATTGAAGACTGAACATCTGCCAAGTTAACAGTACCTATCTTTGACTCAATGTTTCTCCGTGATAAATTCATCAAATGGAGTTATTATTCACATCGTTCGCCTCTTCACGATCTAAATTTACTGACTGTGTGCGTCCAATGCGATGTCAATGAATTAGTTCGTCAGAATTCAGGCTTGAATTTGCATTACGTTCAATGGAAAATTGATCTTTCTGCCTTGTGGACTAGTTCTTGGCGTGACCATCAGTATAAAAAATGTCATCTCTAGACCAAACAACGCAGGCAAAGCAATTCATCTCTTTATCTCTGTGGTGGGGTAGTAAAGCACATCACCAACAATATGTGTACAAAGTTTGGTCATGAGAAACGAATGTAGACGCATTTTGGTCGTTGCAAGGGACCGTTGCTAGGGAAAATGTCGTCCAATACTAAGCAACATAGGCAACTTTGAGGCCCTGTAACTCAGGAACTACGAATCGGAACAAACAAATCTGGATTTCTTCTAATGAGACCAAGCCCTAACTATTAACCAAATATGAACAAAGTCTTAGATGGTGGGTTAAACGGCCTTGACGATTGGACATGCAATGACTATACATTAGAACAAAGAGAGGCCTTGAAAGGACAAATAATGGAGAACAAATAATTCGGAACGTTTACTATTATGAATATAACGAGTATAGAGTACATACTATCAGTCCGTCGAATCATTAAGTGCGTCCCTAACAGCTCATCATCGAGTTAAATTTTGTGTACGAATATACACGAATCATAAATGAATTTTAAAAATTCGTTGAAATATGCACGAATTTGGTAATTTTATAAATTGATGATGAAAATGATGCAAATTCGCTTTATTGTATTCACAGACTGATTTAAAATTGTTTTTTCACATATCGAAAGAGTTTGAACGTTTGAAGCCACCAGCGGATGCTGAGAAGCCGTCTACTGCCAAAAAAATCTGAACTTTCAGAAAACAGAGATTCCGAGCATGTAGTTCATTTTACTTGGTACCACCAATCAGCTGTGGCGCCAGGTCCTTAGAGCTGGGGTCCAAAAGAAATATAGTGTCGACCGTTTTTTTGAGGCCATAAATTTGACAAACTTACATTGAAAAACACTTGAACGACTTATAGCGGATTTTGACGAGTTCTCACTAAAGCGCTCTCTGTGTCGATAAAGCTAGGAAGAAAAAATAATAAATAATAAAAAAAATAAAAAATGCACTGCCATTTTCAAACCGTTCAAGTCTCTTTTTGCATGGAACTGTAAGTGAGAGGCGTAAATAACTTGCCCAGAGAATGAAGCATATCACAATTTATAGCAAACGATTTTATAACGTTAATTAGACACTTATTCATCATTTAAGTACCGCTTAGCCATTCTGACTGATGGAATGCAAGGCGAATTAACTGTTATTTGTCATTCTACCCACTATCTATGTCATCAAAACATTGCTTCTCAGAATTATTCTATGAAAGAAGCAGTGTTTAAGTGGTAGTCGAATTTGTTAGGAAATTCTTGTCTCAACCGCCGACAGGGTTCAACATGTTCCCTGAGGCGGGGGAATTGGCCTCCTAGACCCTATGAAGTCACTGTTGTCACAAATATACCCGAAATATGCACGAATTTTAATGCCGGACTTTGTGAGGCGACCACCCTGTAGCCTGTATGTATGGCGTGCTGTATTGCTGTCGATGATTAATTGTAGCCAAATGAATTGAAGCCAATTGTTAAATAAATTGCAAAGGTGCTGATTATAGTAATAATATTATGAATATACATGCTTTTAAATATCATTTTCTATGTGGTAATGGTAGACACTGTGTTAGATTAATCGAATTTGCATTTGTCATTCATGATTAATTCAAAATATTCTTCCTAAGTTTGAATTACACACTTCTATATTCATTGTTGCATTTACTGGAGTAACTTTAATTCAATTTGTCTAGGCGTCCATTGATAAATATAAATGTAAGCATTTTCGGAGCTTGAATTCTAAGGATTGAAACTTGAATGCAATAGATGGAAACTTGAGTACACACGATCGATTAATGATCCAATGTGCACCAGTAATTTCAAACGAGGCCGTTTAAGTAGTCTTCTAAGTGCGTCATGGCATCCAGGAGAAAACCGGGAAAACCCCAGGAATTTCAATTTTGAAAGTGCGTGGGAACCCTGATTCGATTAGAAAAAAAATCCCTTTGGATATGGAACAGTTCAAATTTTATATTTCCTATCACACAAAGAGTTGTTCCTACATGCTAATCAAATGCAGAATACAAAGTACAAGTGCGGATTGGGTTGCTGGAAAGCTATCAGTGAATGCTAATAGGAAGAGAATTTGATAGAGAAGAAAAACTACGCATCATGATAACATTTCTATTTTTTAATAAATGCAGTATTATTAATTACATACAAGTATATCACAATGTCCTGACAGACAATGACCGCAAATTGTTTAACAACTAATAGGACCTAGTTGACTGTGAGACCCACGTAATATAAGATCTTCATTGTCGACAAAAAAATGTATCAGAGATAGTGACTATGATATTTCGGTTATATGCTTAAGGCCACGATTGCTCGGAATATGATCGCTCTGATATAGTCCGGGAGCTAGCGTGAAGTTGTGCAGGGAACGAGGTAGTACATAAAACCTTCACATAGCATAGTACACCTCTAACCTACTGCAAAACTTCGCGTCTGCCGGATAAGATCATTTGCTTTTAAGAAATAGAGAGGATAACAAAATCCTATGTATTTCCAATGGTAAAATTTTGACATTTAAGGTGTTGACTCCATTTTTTCGAATTTTTGCTCATAAAAGTTACACAAATTGGTATTTTGTTGAACTGGTTATTATAGAAATCATCTACAGATCATGATCTTTCAAATGAGTTATCATTCAGTGACAGAGGATGAAGTAAAGTGTACAAACAGACACTTTTCGCTGATGTAACTGCAAATTTTAACATAGAAATTTCAGGAAAATTGTTGATATACTTTAACGAAAAGTGTCTGTTTGTACACTTTACTTCTTTCTCTGTCACTGAATGATAACTCATTTGAAAGATCATGATCTGTAGATGATTTCTATAATAACCAGTTCAACAAAATACCAATTTACAGGGACATAGGATTTTGCTATCCTCTCTATTTCTTAAAAGCAAATGATCTGATCCGGCAGACGCGAAGTTTTGCAGTAGGTTAGAGGTGTACTATGCTATGTGACGGTTTTATGTACTACCTCGTTCCCTGCACAACTTCACGCTAGCTCCCGGACTAATAGGGTTGCAACCAGAAGTGAATGCTGTAAATACTTCATTCAACAGCAGACTGAAGAAATTTTGAAGTACATAACATCTGTCGATAGTTTTATTTTGAATATGAAAGAAAATCCTACATGCATATTGTTGAATACGTACCTATAACGGCGACAGTACCCAAAGGACTTTGCCACCAAACTTCCCAACAATGACGACCACGTTTAAATCCTATTTTTCCACGGGCTCCATCCGTGCTTCGAGCAATAGGATTCCTATGAAGCGTAAATCCGTCACGTTTAATATAGATATTTCTGGAACAATCATTTGGATTCCATGCATGACAAAAGGCTTTTAATTTTTTCCTATAGCATGGAACAGAATCAAGAATATTGGAGCGCAAAGCTTCTTTCGCTAGCTTTTGAACACAATGAAGTCTCCAAACATCATTATTTTCGTCATTTAATATTGTGTACCAAGCTCGGCAAGCAAGAGAACAGTTCCTAAGATCGTCCAAATCCAGAAAGCTAAATATGCTTTCTAAAACAAGTCGCGGTAGTTTTTTCCAATTTGGAGAATTACAATTTGGGTCTCGCTTAGATGGACTCTTGCGAAGGGTTTTGTGCATCTCGAGACCTCATCTCATCTGAGCGCCCCACACCTTGTTGTATGTCGTCAAATCTTTCAGTAATTCAAACAAATGTCTGTTTTTGGGAGACGATTTTGGAAACAGTAAAGTGCACAAAGTCGGCTTTCTATGAGTGCGTGTATACAAGTGGGAGACCATAAACCTTGCCTACATTATTTGGGTTTGCCTCTGTTGATAGAATTACCTGAGAGAATCTCAGCAAAAACGCGAGGCAGCTAGTCAATAGTGCTCTTTTTAGATCGCATGTTGTCGACAGACCCTGTATTACGAACGATGACGTCTGGGTCAATCCAGGAATGTTGCAAGATGAAATTTAGGGTTAAAGAAAAATCTGTTTAATTTCTAGATCATATTCCGCTACATGCTGAGATCAAGAACTCTGCTTGATGGGTTGATGTCACCATAGAGCAAGCCACAGACATAGAGCAAGCCGAGCATATTATATATACATCCCTACTCTACGGACGTCACGGTTGCGTGCGTCGCTGAGCTGAATAGTGAAGCAACGTCCACAGCTACTCCATGGTCCACAGTATGGTTAGTCTGTGCCATGTAAACAACGTCATATGCATAGAGAAAGGGATATATAAGGTCGTATAGATCACCGTAGAATAACACTTGTTTAACACTTGTATGTGCGCAATCCATGGCGCAATCTGTAAGGCATTGTATCCACAGAATTGTATCCATCATTGAATGTATCTTGGAATCATTGTCATGCATGTTGTCATGACCATCAATTGGAAGAGCGCAAAGACTAGCACCTACATGAAGAAATTCAAGGGTGATAAGCAAAGATATTAAATTGTTTAAAAAGGTTGTCTCTTTATAATATTAGACATCCTTGGTGATAAGAGTGACAAGTGTAAGACGGGACCAAAGATCTTTGGACTGGACAGTCTGTGGGGAGATCCTCGAATAAAGACAATTTTGATGCCGATAAAAATTAAATATAATATTAAAAATAATATGTAGCATAGAGTAGGGACATATAGGTAGAGCTGTGTGACATTATATTACGCAAATATAAAACTAAGCTGGTCGAAATCTAAACCTTGGCGGCTGCTCCTTCTTCGTTTGAAATCTTGCACTATTTTACGACATTGCTGACTTCTTGGGAGACACCTTTGCAAAGAATGAATCATTGAAAGAGGCTATCCCAAAAATGTTCATTTGCTATCAATTTATTGACTGTTTAGTATATTTTGTTTGTTTGAATACATCAAACCATTTTTGGTACTATCTTCTTAACTGATTGAAGCTCACTGTTCAGTTTCATCGAAAGGTGCGTGTCTAAGCTACAGCTGGAATTACTCGTATATACTCCATCGCTGACATATTTGGATTAAAATCGTATCACGGCTAGATAAAAGTAGGGTGTACTGCTATTTTTAAGTGCACGCTAGTGCGTGTTGCGTCTCAGCTTTATCGGTTGATGCTTCAACGGAGATATTCTACAACAGAGGAGCAATTCGCTTATAGCGATCCCGAGACGTATTCGTTGATCTCATTCGTGCACTTGTGCTAGTAGGGCGTGGTAATTAGGAGGAGATAATGATCATAATGCAACTCTCCGTGAAGTAATAGTAATTGTCAACTCACGTACTACGTACATGACATTGATTCGCTTGCTTTCGGCCTCATTTGGATTCAATGTTTATTGCATTTCTTGGTACATCTAGAAGTTTTCGGGGAATTTTGTAGGGGCTTTCAATTGCACCGTCTCTGATCCTCGCAGTTGACCTGAAGTTCATGATGCTATTGCGATAATTCGTTAGTGAATAATGGTCGTACGGTTTGTGAAAATGAATTTTAAAAAAATTGATGGCCGATTAGAGTTTGCGGATTTCACGACTTTTCATCAGCGCTTTAGAAGATCGTAGGTACTCTGCTTCTGTAAATGCTTTACTTTTTTTTGATAGGCCTATGAAACATCACGAAGTCAAGCCTCCCAGTGACAAGAATCACACGTACTACAGGCATGATCACACATGGTTCGTCGTGAAATCATGATAAATAAAGAAACTCCAATTTTTAGATAAGCCCAGATTTATTTATCAGGTGAATGGGTAATGTGGCACGACCTTTAAATCAGGACTGCAGTTCTGAAGCAACTAAAATGTACTTTTGAATTTGAACCTCGGACTGTAATCTCTTTTGCACTAAATGAAAAATTTCAAGATTGTGTTTGCTCGCGATTCTCGAAGAAGCAACGGTTGTGACCCCATGACTTGTTGCGGCTTGATTCCTCACGTTGTATGAGCCTTAAAGCAACCTAAGGTTCGATTTAGCAGCATTGGAATATTACGATAGATAGTTAGATGCTGCGGCTCGGTGCCCATAAGCAATGGTCATCGATATATTTTTACTGCTATAGACAGAGCAACTCGATGGCCAGAAGCAGCACCTATGGTGGAAGCTACTTCCGCTTCATTTGCACATGCCTTTTGGATAGCTGGATTTCTCGATTTGGTGTTCCAAATAACATAACCTCCGATCGCGGCTCAACATTTGTTTCGGAGTTATGGATGGTCATTATCGAAGTCTGGCTTCGATGATGGGTTCCGGAATTCACTATGCTACTGCCTATAATCCAGAAAGTAATGGCATAATCGAACGTTTTCATCTGTCATTGAAGCAATCATCAATAGCTCGTTGTTCCATCGCTGATTGGTTTCATCAGTTACCATGTACACTGCTTGGTCTTCAAACGACTCCAAAAGTGGACATCGGGTCATCTCCAGCAGAAATGGTGTACGGTGATGTTATTGTCGTTCTAGGCGAACTTTTTCCGGCTGATTCAATATCTGAGTCTATCGAATTACGTCGCGCGCGAAATGCTGTTGCACAATTCCGGCCAATTCCACCCCGATCCAATGTGAGAGCAACTCACATTCCTAAAGAAATTAAAAAAAATGCGAATTCTTATTCATACGAGATGACGCATACCGTCCACCTCTTACACCTCCCTACAAATGCCCATTCAAAGTAATTTGCCGTTCAGACAAAGCGTTCAAAATTCTTATGAATTCAGGTCGAGAGGATTGGGTTTCAATTGACTGTCTCAAACCTGCGTATATTGATTTTGATATTTCCTCTTCATGTTCAAGTTTCGGACGGCCTCTTCGTTCACCGAAATTTTACATCTGATGATTGTGTTTCAAACTTCGTTTTTTTTTGGGGAGGGGAAGCATTGCAGTGACCATCTACACTCTATGTTACAACATAGTTTTTGATGTTCTATGATTTATCAGCATATCAGCATGTATGTCAGCATCGATATCTGATTCATATAGAGATGTACATATGAATTCAAATATATCAGCAACTCTTCACAACCAATACATGTCTTACAGGCTCAAGTTGATTTGCTCTTTCTCTTTATTTTCCGTTGACCGCTACAGCCCAAAATGAGACATTCACAGAACATTTTACCGTTACTTACCACACTTAAGAATCTCCGCGTCTGCCGAGTTATAGATAGTTACTCTTGTCATGCACGATCAACGAAAAATACATCATAGTCCAATGGGTCGAAGATTGCAGGCATTGGCAAAAATGAAATTTAATCTGCTTTCTCATATTTTGTGGAAAGTACTACTAGTCCAGAGACATAATGTTCGCATGATGTCTTCAGATACTCTCTTATCATGTTTCTGATCGGCGATGTATGCGAGAATGTAGCTAAATGCGGATAAATAAGGCGAACATAATGGTGTTTGCCGACAGCAGGACACCTGCTAAATCTGAATGTGTTAAGCTTCAGACAAATTCTCATGAACGTGATAAGAAATTACCGGTAACTTAAAACATTCCATTTAAAAATTATGACTCGACATTACTTTCGTTCTTGAGAGGTACATAAATTTTCATTGTTGACAAAAATATCAATCAGCGTCCCATTGTATTAAAATGTATTTTTCTTTGACCGTGCCTGACAAGAGGAACTGATAATCATTCGGTAGATTCATAGTACTATACATCATTCTCTGAAAGTTTCTTTGGCTGCCTGACCAGCTACAAACGGAATGTAGGTTTTCCATCATACATTATGGCATGTGTGCAACCTTGAATTTCGTCAATCAATATTTTGAAACATTCTTAGTGACTGAACCTATGATTCATGGCTTACATACAACATTGACTTTTCTGTTGCTGGAATTTATACATATTTTTATGTAGTTGCTAACAGTATTGGACAAGACTCAGAGGACATGGACGTTTTTATGAATCTAGCTTAAATTTGTGCAGCAAAGCCTTAAAATAGAAAGTTAACCAGGAAGATCGATGTTTATTGAACGATAAAGACAGACATTTGACGTAAAATAATTCAAGAATACTAGTGCTAAAAGTCTTTTGATTCGACGGTACTTAAAGACGGTCATTTGGTAAAGGCCAAATCAATTTTCATCCATTTCATTTTGGTCAATTCAAGTTAGATTTTAGGGTCATTTGGGTGGCCGTCAAAGTCCAGTATTGAAACCAATATTTCGTCGTTTGCTTTAGATGTCTTCTAGATATCACTGAATCGAGGAAATCTTCACATTCACATTGTTAGCGTGTTCACGAAGATGATGATCTCTGCATCTCTCTGAAGAATCATCGGGATCAGGAAAAATCAATCAACATTGGGATGCTGGATGAACCATCTTTGCTTATGGGGCTCCCGGGAAGAAGCGCTTGTGCCACGTACATGCAGTCAAAGATGACCAAAAAAATCATGAATTTCGTGATACATTCAAAAAAATGCTGATAGTATAGCGCAGCACTTGAAAAGGAGATTGAAAGAGGCCATCGCTTAGACAAGAATGGAGAATCTTGACCTATAAAGCGTGAAAGTGAAGTTTCCATACATGACGAAATCGTAAAAAGAACTCAGCAATCAAAGTGGGGAAGTGTAAAATTGAGATGCGATTTCAAAACTCAAAAAGCGATCCGAAGTTTTGAAGTTGCTGAAAGCAAATACTCGACTTACCGTGTCTATCAAACCGAGTTAGGCCATTGAAAATTGAGAACGCTGACGGCGTTATGCAGGTTTTCTGTTGACATTTAGTTGATACTTCCCCAACTTATTCTGATATGATGCCGGTATGCAATCCTCCAAATAATCTATATATCTAATCCTAAAATATATTTGTTTTGCCTTGCGATATGTGCTATCTCCATGTACTCGTACTATACCAATGATATTGAACTGCTGTGGTCGACAGCAGACAGTAGGGCGATGGAATCTAAACTCAGCAAAGTATGCAACTTTTAATGCAGTCAAACGCCTTGCTAAGGATAGCAAGTGAGAAGGGAGAGATGAACTGTGAAACTGTGAAATGAAATATTTTTCTTCTGCTAATCTAGTTGTTCTTTTTCTTGAAAGTATCTGACCATGTGTAATTGCTTGTTACATTTGAATGTACATAAACGGCAAATGATCTTCAAAACGGAAAACAGTAGGGGAAACAGCAATTCACTACAAGAACTGTTTTAAATTGCTATTCAAGTAAACTGATCAAAACAAGTGCGGTATTTCAAGGATCTTGAACGAAACAAAATGATTTTCATAATTCTGACATGTACACAGTTGAACAATTAGATATATGTACTACCTTCAAGCTTGATAGATTAATGATTTTAAAACTTTATTTAACTTGACGGTATTCCTGTCCCACCAAGGTACACCTGATCAATTAATTCAATGATCATCATAGCCAAGTACCTCTGGCCAATAAGATGCATAGTTCGATAAATTTGACTGAATATAGCCTACGTATAATGATTAATAATACGATAATTTAAAATAAATCATAATAAGGCCAACACCGTCGACTGTTGCCAGATTCAGTGTTAACTTCTACAAGGAATAATTTTCATAACTAAATGTCGCTAATATTAGTATGAAACCTATATTACAGCAAATGAGTGGGTAGTCCTATCCCTTTATCGCAATTGCAAACTTAATAGCTTTTGCGGTTGTTCAAGCAATTTACAGTTATACAAAAAAATTACTCGGACTGTTTTCTACACTTGCCTGATTTTTGCTGCGGAAAACCGAGTGGTATTTTAGGTACGGGATCTCCTGAGCAGGAAGTTTATGCGCTAAGACTCCGGATTTTACACAGATTTAGCACATCATCAAAGACAAAAATCTGAAAATGTGTGGTTAGAAGCATTACTTTCATGTGAATTTATGGAATTGGATAGGGCGGGAACTTATTCACATACGCTGCTTCGCAATACACCATGCCTTAATTCATCAATGAGCAAATGACCAAGAAGCTATTAAAGTAATAACAAAACTAGAAAAATAGATAATAGCTAGGCTACAAAATAGAAAATAGATAAATATTGAATAAGAAGCTGTTGAAACCACTTCTTTCATTGAAAGTAGGTGGCTTCATGAAGCTGCAAATTTCCACATTTGGATCTTAGCGTTGTTGCTTCACAGACCTTGTGAAGCAGTGTTGAATGATCCGAAATCGGAATTGAAAGACTAGAAGTTAACGGTAAACGAACACTCTACCTCCCCAACATTTTTGATCAATTTCAGCATTAATTAGCAATGAGGAAACTTGTCATGTGGAAAAATATGTCCGTGCGTTATGGTTGATACTAATTAATCAGCGGCTAATTACGAAGGAACCATCAATTCACATAACTAGTGGTTTGTTTTCAAGATAATGACCCTAAGAGCCTTCCATGGTGCTGATTGATTTTTATAACTTAAATTAAGACGATAAAGTGGAAATACGCGTTTTTGTGAGCGTCCGCGCATTTCTGTGACCTTTTAACTCAACGTCGAAAGAAATACTGTTAAACATTCGTAAAGTGCTTAATATTTCTGACTAATTTGGCATGGTATGGTGCAATTTCTTTTGGGATATAGTCGCATTGCTTCATGGTGAGATATGACGATTTTGCGTCAGATCGTCCGTGCGTTATTTATGGAATTGCCCAGTCCTTTTTCAAATTGCATTTGTGGCTACTTTCGTTGCCAGGCATGTTATAAGCACCTGGCACGAATAATCTTACGAAATTACTCGAATGTCGAGTTGAGTACTGGACTCAACTTGACTCTATTAAGCAATCACTCCCAGGGAAACTCGGGTGTCGAGCTGATAATGTATCATGACGTTGACATCAGCTGTCATAGGTCACTTAATTATGGAACTATGGACCCTAATCTAAAGTAAAAATGATTTTTATTTGCAGGTGTAGATGGGTCGTGTCATCCGCGGGCAGCGAAAAGGAGCCGGTAGTGTTTTCCGCTCCCATGTGAAACACCGAAAAGGAGCAGCGAAATTAAGACCGGTTGATTTTGCTGAACGACATGGTTACATCAAGGGAGTAATTCGTGAAATAATCCACGATCCCGGTCGTGGAGCACCTCTCGCTAAAGTAGTTTTCCGCGATCCTTACCGTTACCGCCAAAGAATGGAAACTTTTATCGCAGCTGAAGGCATGTACACGGGGCAGTTCGTGTATTGTGGCAAAAAAGCATCTCTTCAGGTCAGTATGACAGAATTAGTCTTGCTATTTTGGCCTTAGTTTTTGATTTAATTGTCTCTTAACCAAAACCAAATTTGCAACGCAATCTGCATTATTGCATCAATTTGTTTCTTTGCATAGTTGCCACTCCTCCGCTATTTTAGCGCACTGTACTACTAACGCTCTTTTTCAGTGAGGCTGTGCTAATTTCAATAATGCATGAATTTCAATAATAATTCAGAAAAATGTTTTGTTGCTGAATTGTGGGAAGGGGGGGTCGTCTCTTGCCGAAATGGCATCTACCCTTATTGCGAATAAGAGGTTTGTGAAAAAGTTTGGGAAGGTTTGTAAAAGTTCGTGAATTTTGCCTCCAGGAAGCCGCACGAACCCCGAGTTAGTCAACTTGCGTTGAAACTAGCGACGTGTTTTCCACGATCATCGACGAGCTCAAAGTCAAGTGGCGTGAGCTGATGGTGCATGCACAGATGTGAACGATTATTAGATGACATTAAACAAAGAGCATTATCCGCTTCTGTCGCATTGGGATGTTTAACCTTAGTGCACGGCAATGCTAATAGTGAGGAAAACTAAAGTATGGAGGGAATAGCTGCACGAAAATTCGCAACCGTCTTTCGTCGGCACTACAAGTGAAAAGTTATTTAATGATTCAACAACCGAACTCCAGGAACGTTTGAAATTTAACGACTTTCATGCAGACAGTCGACTTATCAAAGCCGGCTAGCAGTGAAAAAAGAGAGCTAGGAGGGCGAAATTACATAAGCAAGAAGAAAAACCGTATTTTTCGTGAGGAGGAACAGAAAAACAAAGTGGAAAATTTTAGAAAGCGAAGTCAAGAAATGAGACAGCTACTGCAGCGTTCATGATGGAAAAGACGATTTGCTCATGGAGGAGGCAAAACGTGTGGATAGAACTGCAGCGGAACCGGATAAGGGGAGACTGAAGTTGCCTTAAAGATGGAGCGATGTCATCAGACTTGGAACAATTTGAACACAAAATTCCTTGGGATCCGTAGACACTCGTTTCGCTCTTCAATGGCTAGTTAGTTAGACTCGGAATGCCCCAAACTAACTTAAAATATCTAGTACTGACAGCAATCTTTATGATTATCAGTCTCACGGCGAAGCCAGGATCGCAGTCACGGAATGTCTACGGCTGTCAAGGAATTGTTGTGCTTATATTGTTCAAATCTGGGGACATTTTCTATTCTATGCCCAGGCGAACTGGCATTCTGCAATCTTCATGATTATTTTCTTAAATGATAGTCATCCCGTCAGCATCCCAGTAGGTCTACTTAAACCGATGAGAAGCATGATCCAGAGACAGTTTGATACAGATCTTGATATAATGAAAACAATTCTACACAATCTTAATGACATAATTCTATCCAAATAACGTTGTTTCTCCAAATTAGGTTTTCAGACTTTGATTTTCATCACCCAATATATTCTTTGTTTTCTAACATTTTTTTTCATACTTTTCAACATGTATAAGCTGCTTATATCATATCATTCAGTGTGTGCACTATGCAGTGAGGAATGCTGAGAAGAGGATGGTGAAATCATCAGGTGAACTAATTTTCGTGCACCTGCTTTTTTCTTTAATTATGATCGGAAGGACCAACATTATTGAGAAAGCTTGTGCGCAATGATCTCAATTCTTGGAATCTGAAGGAATCCGCAAACAACTCTGGAGGTTTCGTCGCAGACGGAGACAAAATGAATCTAAAGCAGAGTCATTGGTGAATGTGTCACTCAGTGTTTGTAGTTTGCAATTCTGCCTGTGGATCCATCAAATGGAAAGCTTTCAATACTTAACAATAACTACAGTAGCCGCATTTTTGGCAATTGAGACTGCAATTGTGGGCGATAAGTCACGAACAGTCTACCGAATAGAACAGAAAATTCTTGATAAACTGGTAAAGAATGTTTTAAAAAGATGTTTTATAGACTGATAATTCATTCGAAACAATTATCGATTTATGAAAATCAATGACATGGCCGACCAATAAAGCTAAAATCACAAAACCATATGGAAGTATGCTGGAACATCACTCCGATCAGGATCGCTTGTTATGGATTATGAGGATCAATCATGCAAAATAAGGAAGGATGAATCATAAGTCAGTGGGCACAAAATCAATTTTCATAATTTTCTTTCATTTTGTCTACAGGCTTTGTTAACGGTCCAATTTCACTCATATTCGAATAGGTGACATATCTCGTGTGTATCTCGTTCGCTCTCCGGGAAACATGTAGGTCATGCGGCATTTACATTAGAATTTGTCTCAAATTATAGACAGAAGTCCAGACTAGTGCCATCCTAGTCATCCATTGTCATCTCTAGACATGAGGACAATAGTATAGATATCTGATCTCTGTGGCTTGCGGCGCTTTATAAAACGAAAATTCTACTAGTTGCAGCCCCAAAAGGCTGGAAATTTCGCCTGCGACGCTTTGCTTCAATATGGTTTAGCTCTAATTAATTTCTATCCGTGGCCTTGGTGCATTTATGATCCAATGTGTTTTCAGTCGCAGCATATGGCCCATTGTACTATGCCTATTCAAAATTGACTCTTGGATTACTTGTTATTATATCAAAACTGAAAATGGGCCCATAAAATAAAAGTAACGTATGCCGCCCCCCCCCCCCCTAGAAGAGATACTATGAGATTTTTTTGCGACACCGCGTTCTCATCAATGTACATGTATATGGCATATTCTGGGCCCTTAGTGTCAACAAATTTCTAACACAATGTTTCGCGGTCACCATGTGCACTTCGAAAACCAAACCCACTCGAAATCTTCAAATGTTGGGATATGTCGAGTTTTCGTTGTAGTTTCTTGCTGCGGTACAAGGTTCACGTGAAACTCATAATATATAGACCTATATTAAAAGAAATATTTATGAAAAAAGGCTACTGGAATTGCCTGGCGTTGCCCTAGCTTTGAAAATTGATTTCTGTAGTCCTTTTTTTCAATGGAATTCGCAAGTAAATTAGTATTCCGCGTAGAAATGTGCATCATGCTTACATTACATTCCAAGTTTTTTCTCACTGTATTAATTGGATGCACATGTCGAATAACTCATCCAAGAATATTAATTCAGCTCTGGAAATCTGGAATTTTTGAAATAAAAGATAGAGGAATCGGGCGAGCCGATGCTCCTGAAACTTCCAGTTCAGGCAAGGATTGACCTACGACTCGCCACCATCAATGACAAATGTCTGTGGGATGAAGCGCCTTCCTACTTTGCAGGTGGACTGTCATCTGTCCACAGTCTCCTTGCGCGATGTGCCTCCTTATCCTCTCATGTCCTTTTTGTACACCGCTCAACAATTGGTGAACACTCTTTTACTGTCGCAGCCGCATGAATCTGGAATTCACTACCTTCCTCCATCATCAACCAACCCGACCACAGAACTTTGAAGCTTCCTCTCAAGTCTCACCTATCCGCCTATAGTACATGATCATATTCAATGTCTACTCACATAAACATACTACATGTTCATGTCTTGTAGGGGAAGACGGGGTATTATGGGCATGTTTTGTGCTGCAACCAACTGAGGCCGTCAAAATGATTCATTGCTATTGCTACTATGCCTATATTAGATATAGATTAATCAATAATCGATGTGTCATAGCGAACAGATGACTGAAATTTTTTGCTCGTCCACATAAAAAATACGAAAATATGTCATTTTTTTTCATCGAAAAAGATCCATATGGGGTATTATAATATGGGCATCCAAAATAAAATAGAAAAATTCATAATGCTTGCGTATAGAAGTTCTGTTAGTTGCATTATTAGGTATTCCCAATTTCTTTAAGTATCGTTTAATGTGATTAAGTTAATGCATTGACCATAATTGAGAAGTCAGAAACAAAATCTTTAAATGTTCGTATCGACATTGGGTTTCTACAGGGTGAGTTTTTAGTAATGCAATGTTTGGCACGGTCAGTAAATCAACCAATCACAACAATGCTGATGAAATTTGACGTCACATTGCTCTATATGCAATGGGATTTATGATACTGCATTGATATTCTGTTAAACTGATGAAATCTCAAGCTTGTCGGCGGAAGATAGACTCCTTATGATTCAGTTATATTGCAAAAATAACAGAAGTCAAAAACAAGCAGTAGTACGCAAGTTCCAAACATTTAAAAAGTTACACAATAAACCATTCAATGAGTCAACCGTAATACGAACTATTGATAGATTTGAGACAGCTGGGTCAGTCTTCGACCTACAAAAAACCGGTCACCCATTCTTATGAAAAATCGATATGGTGGAAGAAATTAAAAATTTTCTTGACTCAACAAAAGATGCTTCAAAGCTGCAATTATCTTCAACAAATAGACAAATTGCTGGAACTGTGGGAATATCGCAGACGTCAGTTCACAATATCTTGCAACTTCATTTTCAACTGTATCCATACAAATTACGAACTGTACATCAATTGTATGAACGTGACAAGGTTGCTCGAAATGAATTTGCAGATTGGTTTCTACTGAAAGTTGATGAGGATGAAGAATTTTCACGAAATGTTCTCTGGACCGATGAATGCGTGTTTCATTTACATGGTCATGTAAATACACACAGCAGCATTGTTTGGTGATCGTCACCGCCCACCAATCCAATTCAGTTGCCGTTGAATTCACCAAAAGTTGCAGTTTGGGCAGGTTTTACGGCTAAATTCCTTCTCCCAATCTTCTTCGAAGAAGATGTAAACCAAACATATTACTGCAATGTGATTTTGAATCATGTTGTTCCAGAACTGAAAAAGATGAGAAAATTTTGTATCACCATCCTTCAACAAGATGGGGCTACTCCACTTACTGCCTTGAACTCTTGCAAAACTTTACAGGTGCAGTTTCACAACAGACTAATCGGCCTTCATTTTGATAACAAATGGCCACCACGTTCACCAGATATCAACCCATGTGATTTTTTCTTGTGGTGTGCCATTAAAGATTCTGTATATCAAAACACAATTGCAGATGTCAGTCATCTGAAAGAAAGGATCAATTCTGCGGTTAGTTCAATTTCAATTTCTTCTGTGTTACAATCGGTTCATGACTCATTGATCGTTTGCTTTGCTTGCAAAAGAATAATAGCGGTCATTTTGAACATTTGTTGTAGGCATTTATTGAAATTTAATGACATTGTTATTCGAGAATTACATGTGTTTTTCATTTAGATCGCTCCGTTATTTAATTTTATTGATTAGGATAATAAATGAAATGCTAAATGGTTGGAATATGGGAATCAATTTAAACTCTTTTAATGATAACATGCGAAGGCCACAAAAATATAAGCATAAATTTCAGTACTTAATACAAAGGAAATTTAAATAATTTATCGAAACATTCGAAAAATTTTAACCACACACATTAATCCCAACGTGTATACTACATGCCGATCACAAGAAATTGCATGTATCTTGAATTACGTTGATTTTCTGACTGACTAAAACATTGCGTTGCTAAAAACTCACCCTGTATAACAAATACAACGAAATTTATTAATCAGATAGAAAAAGTGCACAGATGATGATGTGATTGATATTAGTTCAACGCTAAGTTTCCTTCACGTCGACCGTACCACTAAATTCGAATACAATCCTCCGGGTGGCGGTCTGAGTAAGTTCTTTGAGTGATTTCAGCTATGGGAAAAGCCGACACATCATTCTCTTTCATGTAAATCTTGTCTTGGTAGCTTTCGCAGACGCATGGTCGCGTACCTGTGTCCATTCGGGGTCATTATTGCTAAAATTAATGAATAAAGATCTGGGAAATCCACTCTTTCGAAAATACATCAATTCATCATGGGCGTTCCTAATTCCAAAAATAGGTCGATTAGTTAACCCACAGAGTGAACCAAAGTATTGACGGATTTCCTATTAAAATTGCCTGTTAGCAGAAATTGTAGCTTGTAAACATCAATATATTTCTTCATATGAGTCCTTGAAATCGGTAAACCACACTGGGATATAACGGGCATGCCCATTGTACCCCGGTCAAGTGCCCATAATACCCCGGTGCATCAAAGGAAAACATTTCAAGCTCTACAATCGACAGCATCAGGAATTCAAGAAAACTTTTTGCATTTTGTGGACAACAGCAGATACACCATAACCAACATCAAAAATGGATTCTAGGATATCACTCAGTATTAGACTTATCACAAAAATATCGGAATTCTGAAAATTTTAAACATGTCCACCGGAACATCCTTCAATCCGCATCGTGCTAAATCGATGCATTAAAGTGCCGCATGACCGTATGTAGTCTTGAAAGAAGGGAACCACACATTGAGCAAATAAGCGATACTTGCTGAATGGATTCGTCTGGAGCCTACATGCCTATATTACCCCGCCTTCCCCTATGTGTATATGATACCATAGTACATGTGAGATGCATAAAACTGAGGAAGTTCCCCAAGCTCATTCCACATTCTTGTTTTTCTATGAAAGAAAGATATTTGCTAAAAGGTGTAGTCTGACAACGAAGAATATAGAAGTTTATTTATGAGGTGTGATTAACAAAAGATTAAACCCACAGACGAACTGTCATACGCTGAACACGGTCCGGTATATCCAAGCTGGGCGTGTCGACGAGAGGATGGACATGCTTGGAAAAAATTCAAATTTTGAGTACACGCTTCATATTAAATTTGTGATTAATGCACTTACCGAAATTTGTGAATTCAGGTAGAGTCCCGAAATTCATTGATTTCGTGGGTCCAAAAGTCATTGTAGCTATTGCTCAGACTAACTGTCGAACCGTGGGACGATTATTCTATTTTAGATATGCTGAAAATATTACTGTTCTATCATTGCAATTTTTGATTATCTCTTTTGAGCATGTTGAAACTATAATTTTCATACATGTCTGCAATTTTTATAGGGTCAAGCATCTTATATTTGTGTTTCTACCGTTAAGAAAAATTCCATAATTTTTTTTCATTAACAAATTGAATGATTCTTAAGCAGCTGACATTCTCATACGATGATGAAAGTCATCCCAGTAGCCAATTATAATAGAATATAATGCTTACTAATTTAAATTATTAGTTAAAGTAGTCCTAATGAGGACTGATGGCGTTCTCCAATCCGCAAGTGTACATAGGCAATGCTACTGTAACCATTGGATTAATCAGTTCTTAAAAGAACTCAATGTAGCTTTCTCGTGGCAACGAATTAAAATTGATCAGCTTTGGCTCAATATCTGGTAAAAATGGAAATCTTAAGACTTGTATTGCAATACTACTCATTCTTGCTGCTAATATACTAATACCATAGATTCCAAACACTGCCGTATACACGTTCAAAACAGACGTCTAATATACTGTACCGACTACAGATGCTGATAGTGGAAATAGAAAAAGACAATGGTCACCATAGGTTAAGGAAATTAAAAATGGATATTATAAAACAACAGGAAACCGATGAATAAAAATAGGAAAAGTGGAGGTAAAATATGGAAATAAAACGATGCTACTACACCAATTACAAGTGAACTATATCTGACACTACACAAAGTGGATAATGGTAAAAGTGGAAAGTGGATAATGGAGGTAAACAATAAAACTACAATGACATTCTACTACACCGAAAGCAATGAAACTATGCACACTATACCTAAGACTACACATGGAAAATGCTATTTCTTCACTTGAATTTGTTATCTCCAGTTTCTTCATCTGTCTACTATAGTACTATATCATCTGTCAGTATAGTACTTCATGTAATTCCACATTTCTTCTTTTGAATTACAATACATCGACCACTGCTTCAGCTACCGATTACGGGATATAAAACATAATACTGCAGTCCGTCAGTCATCAGCAGGTACTCGTCTAGTTGTGTTTCGACCCCTAACCTGAACACTCAAACCCAGACGAGCGGGGTCCCACACATAGTGGCTGACAAAATACTGAATAGGTAATGATATGTCTTGAACGATATGTCACAAAGGTAAATCAGACATCATTCAATTGTTGCGTTTCCCACATGTAAGCTGATCCTGTCAATAAATTCATCCCATCAATAAATACAGCATGCTTTTTGCGATCCGCACATGTAAACAAATCCTGTACATCAATCTTTGCCTTTTCGATTCCCACAAGTAAACAGATCCTGTTCATCCTCGAATCCCATAAAGATGTAATCGCTGTGTGATAAATATGTAATCCGCCTTTACACAAACTTCGCCTCATACATCAAGACTTAACAATGGGAGCTCTCTCATCTCCCGTAAGCCACGCCAAGCGCTCTGTATTCACTCTTCACCGCCCCCCCTCTTATGGAAGTAACCGCAATTATTTCTGGCTTAGTTCTGTGATCTTCTGTTCCTATCGAAAACGATTTCGTTGCAGCGGGCGGGGACACATTCTTTAAGAAGAAATTAATTTCTTCCGTTATGTGGATATTATTCATGATAGTTTTGCAAAAAATCCTCCAGACGTGTACCACGTATGATGTGGTATACACATTCGACTGGGCAACAGGCTTGGATACGCCATAGACAGCACAGCATGAACTGGCACATGGACAAATGTCCCGACCTTAACGATTTTAAAATTGCCGCAACAACATGATTGAATTAAAGGCTACTTGGGAAGTTGTCTCAGAGAAAAATTGAGTTTGAATTTAGCATAAACCTACTTTTAAGTTGAAATCGTCTGTAGAAGCTGTGAAATTTGATTTTATGTGTCAGAGTAATATGTCATTAACGTCAGCGTCCCGACCGTTATGGGACATTTTTGTTGCTAGGTAACGGTCAAATATAGAATTGAAACTTCACATGCAATTATCCCATACTTATCGTGTACAGTTGTGCTGTGATTGTGTCATATTCTAGCGAGTTGGAGATCGATAAGTGTCAAAAGGTCCCAACCGTTGCTCTCGTCTCAACCGTAGAAACCGACAAGCAACCGAAGTGTCAGAACATGTCACATCAAACAACGAAATGTTAATGAGGTACTATTTGGCTGGAGTCGCCTTGGTTTCATTAAATATGCCTACTAGCTGACATATGTAGGTTATGTCTATTGTAGGTCTGTCATTGAACACATAATAACATAATCAAGCCAACACCCCCAAAACGCTATGGTAGTGTAGTGGTAACCAACATTGGCAGCTGTCTCAAATTGCAGAGGGGTCGATTACCTTCAGAGTGCATTTTGACATTATTTTCCTGATGTAGTTACAACGTCAAATTACTATATTCACTTCTGAAGTTATTCACTTCAGCTTGGCTGTTGCGGCACCGAAAAATTGCCTGCAATTTTAAATGCAGTGACTCTTAACTAGTAGAACGATTCCTATTTTTCACGAAAAAGTGCTTTTTTAGATTCATCGCTTGTAAGAATCGAGAGTTGATAGTTTGGCAATAGTATTGATAAGGTTGTACATTTAGCATTTGTTCAGCTAACGACCATTCTTTTATTCACTGCGAGGAGGTGAATTAATCGCCCTGAGGCGGTTTGTTTGATATTTTGTATTGTAATATGTTGGAATCAGTAGATATCTGCCGTTTTACTTCTGCGCAATTAAACAATTGAAATCATATTAATAAGTTAATGATGCAAACATTACAAGAAACATTGCTCATCAGATGTTTCTAGGAAAACTAATAATTGTTGATCTCGCATGACTCGATTCTAATTTATCAAAATAAGCCGAAAAATGATCCTTAAGATCAAATTAATAATGATATTTTGTCATTAAATTTTGAAGGTGGTTTTTCCTCCTGGAAGTTGAATGTGACAAACTCCCGCTAGCAGGCCTATTACAAACTGAGACTCTCTGATGTAATCAACTTGGTCGAACTTGACTTAATTTAGCACTGTGGACATGCAAGCTACCACATAGATCCCGCAGAGCTGATAATTTGAATGTCGAATTCTCTTTTGTTTTGCTGTATTTTGTAGCTACCACATAGATCCCGCAGAGCTGATAATTTGAATGTCGAATTCTCTTTTGTTTTGCTGTATTTTGTCTATGCAAGATAAATATTAATTATGTATTATCAGTTATATTTCAGTATGTTATAGTTACATCAATATTGATTTTTCATAGTATCGCCTGCAATAATTACCTGCTTTAGTTCTGGTTACAAGATTGCTTAGTTATTATACCTTAAACAGCTCCATATGTTTCTTCACTCCCTTTATTCCTGTTTTTCATCCTGCTTAGTTATACAGTAGTGAATTACATAACTTCTATACTTTTTAATAGCTCTATTATATTTATCAAATCTTTATCACTTGTCTAAACCTCTATTATATTATATCTATCATCCCCACTTTGCATTTCTGCTGAGGGACACCTTAGGTGCATAGGATCGTCTTCTGCAATCAGAAATTGAATTCGACGAAGTAGCCACGCAATCCGGTATTTAGATGCTAACTCATATTGCAAGTTAATAATTTCCATGATTGGAGCAATTAAATGTTAACTGCAGTGTCATGTTTTTCAGATTGGAAACATCCTGCCAATCCATGCAATGCCCGAAGGAACTGTAGTTTGCAATCTTGAAGAGAAATGTGGAGATAGAGGCAGATTAGCACGAGCCTCCGGAAATTACGCTACCATCATCGCTCACAACCCCGATACCAATCGAACCAGAGTTAAATTGCCATCTGGTTCAAAGAAAGTTCTGCCTTCATTCTGTCGAGGCATGGTGGGCATTGTTGCAGGTGGTGGTCGCATTGACAAACCAATGCTGAAAGCCGGTCGAGCCTACCACAAGTACAAAGCTAAGCGAAACTGCTGGCCTAAAGTGCGAGGTGTTGCCATGAACGTGAGTTATGCAGTGTGCTATTCTTTTCATTCATTGCAGTAATTTATTTAGTGTTTGCATCTCAGCTAAGGAATTTTCAAATGGTGTGAGTAATATTCAGTATATCTGCATTTTTCAAAAGGCATCTTGTAGTAAAGTAATCATAGGAAAATAGAACCACCTTTGACTGAATGACTTCCTTTGGAGTTTCCGGAGGTTAAAACATGTACATCAGTGCACTAATTGAAAAAATACTTTCAATCACAGAAATAGTGATCATCATCTGATGGGTAGCTTGCAAGAGTACTGCAATAAAGATGGTGACATCCGCCACAGATCATAACTTTACCTTTCAACTGCAACCATTATGCTGCTGATGGAAACTATCAGAATCATGTTATACGTGAGCAGTTTTTGTGAATGTCATATTACAAGTGACTCTTAATCGATTCCTATTAACAACAATGAAATTAAATAAAAATATTAATTTTATATACAGGAATGTTGTCATTGTTTTGTAAAGACGCTGTCATTGCTTAATAAACGGAGGTTAAGTGTCGGCATTGTGACGCAGGCATCACACGTTATTTTTCCTGGAAGAAACAGTGGTGACTTCATGCGGTGTAGCTAAGCTTTGACTAGACATGACCTCCTTCGGTAGTGGCAGGCAAGCAAATATAAATGCAGGTGACATGGAGCAGCTGTCCTTTGTCGCAAATGGATATCGGACTCAGTGGGGTTTACACCAGGCGCTTTCTCTTAACTTCGACAGCCGACCAACAGCGTGACTTGTTCAGCTAATTACAAATTGCAACTGTTTTCTCCTTCCTCGACGAGACATGTTGTCTGCAACCTAGCGCTTTCGATTTGAATATATCTGAAAATTGCTTTGATGTCACATGTCAACTAAGTTCAGTGCCTCTTTGCAGAATTTCAATTTACGTTGCGCTGTGACATGTGATTATTAATTCCTGAAAACGACCAATTCATACACATTGAAGGAACTAAGAGTAATACTGTAGGCCTACTGCTGCTTTCCTTGTGAAGGGTGGAACCCAGGGATCGTAATTTTCCGCTTTACGAAATTAGCCTAATGTTTTAGCCTAATTTCAAATTTATGCACTCAAACCCCCGATTTTCCGTTTTTTCTTAGTGAATTGCGATTCCTAGTGGAACCGCTTTCCTACACGAGTGTGAAGCTGGCGGAACCACTTTCATCTTTTGACTTGAATTACTCGAGCACGACTGCGAATTTGTGGAGTCTGATCCCAGGAGGCTTTAATTAATAAAGTAAAAGTCGCTTCGAATAGAATCTCGCTGTGATAAATAATTTTCCCGCTGGGTGGTTCCGCCATCTTACACACGTTTTTGTACTAAATTTTCCAAAGACAAGGTAGAAATATTTCTCATGCTAAGTGCTAATCTTCAATAATTCATTAACTCATATCCATACTTTGACGAAATTAGGTGATCGAGTTATTACTTCCCTTTCAGCCTGTTGAACATCCTCACGGTGGTGGTAACCATCAGCATATCGGTAAACCTTCGACTATTCGGAGGGACGCCTCAGCTGGTCGCAAGGTCGGTCTTATTGCTGCTCGCAGAACCGGTCGTCTTCGTGGAACACGTGTCGTCACGCAGAAAACGGAAAAGGAATAAACTGACTCGACAGGACCTTAATAAAAAAATTTGGATGAACATGTCTGTTTGTTTTGCAATGTATGGGCGTCAGAATTGTTCGGTTATTTTAGTTATTCATCATTCTCTGCGCTCTATCAATTGTATAGGTAGAGAAGTTTTAATTTTTTTAAAAAAAAGTAGCTGGGATAATGCAGCATTTATTGCCAATTTTATGTGGACCGGTCATTACAGCGAAGTCATACCTGTACGTTTGTGTCGTTCAGTTGGGCGGTGTATTTTAGCTTGATAGTAGAAACTTCATTGATCCGCAGTTCTCTGGTTACGGTGGAAACCTACCAATGAAGGCATAATGCAATGACAGCGCGTACACGAGTGTTCCGGCCAGCGCGTAAATTCAGGATTTACAGTTTTACCATATTGATTAGAATAGACAATTTTCCAGTACAAGTGGCTTGGAATCGTTCACTTTTTTCTAGCTGCACATTTTCAGATGGTCCATCATCTAACCAAGAAAATTTACATCAGCGTGCCTGTGAAAGAATTGCAATCCCTTGCACTATACGTCACTGTACTCTTCTTGCGAACTCGTGTAGCTATGGAGATCTCTCGTGGATAGAACAAATGGAGCAAAGAATTCTATGGATCGATATGCAGTTCTTACACGTTTTCATCTCTTCTCCCTAAAGAGTGATAAGACATTTTATATTCATCTTTGCTAACTGGTCGGTCGAAATTGGACAATTCGCAAAAGTAGCTCGACTATATTGCTATTGTCATTTTACCACCCAAGCAACCATGAAAGTGTTCTACACGTGCAGTGCACGTGTCTCATGAACGTGTCCGACACGTCGAAAGTGTCGCGTCAGAGCACGTTCTAAACACGTGGTTGGAAAGTGCATACCACGTTCAGTTATCACGTTAAGAAAGTTTTCCCCACGTGCGGAGCACGTCAAAAAGCCACGTTAGTCAAATTTAGCACTAGCCCCCAACAGGCTCACATTTTATTACTATCTCTTATTTCTACCCCATTCTAGGTCAATTATGAAATTATTCAATGTACTAGTGCCTCTCATTTCTGTCGAAGTTATCAAATTAGTGAATATAGAATACTTGTTAAACATTTATCCTCAATCAAAAATGAATTCTACACTTCTCATCAACCTTGTCACTTCTAATTCGCATTATAAAACTACTAATTACAGTTTACAATTATAGCTTTATTCGCGATCACCAATTCTTAGCCCTGCAAACATTCAACATTTACATAAAAAATAAAAAAACATTGTTGTTCTACGTCATACTGCCACGAAATGTTCCAAGGATTTGCAGCTTATTATACCATCACTGCAAAACCATAACATTAGGAGACAGTGACAAAAATGTGCAAGAAATCACTCACCTCTCAGAAACAAGTCCAGGCCTACGTGATCAAAAGATTCTCCCTCGCCATATGGACGAACTCGCTGAATTGATTTGGTTAAATCCATTCATACTTTCACTATTGATCATCTTGTGGCCGTGGGGCAGCGATTCTTTCTCTGAAATAGACAATAGATTTTGTTTTGTATGCAAAAAAACATAATAGTTTGCAAAACATCTTTCGAATGGCACAATTCGTTGACATTCATAGTATATTTTAAAAAGCAATTCACATCATTAAAACATTTACAGAGAATTTCAGAAAGTCTTTTTTTTAGATAATGAAACAGAGTTTTAAACAGATGATGGGACAATTCATAGACACATGGATTTGTACTCAATTTGCATGATGACTTACATGGCACAACTAATCCACATACTGCCGACTGGTTCAAATTACATTCATGTGACAATTTGTAGGAAATAAAAAATCCGCACGTGTAGAACACTTTCATGGTTGCTTGGGTACCTCGCCATATGAGTAGTATAAGTAAAACTCCACTTCTGGATAGCGCAAGATGGCCGCCATCGCTGACGTCCCCCCTCTGGAACGGCAGAGTGTCGTGGTCGGCCGCCGTGGTGCTTTGAGTCTGACGTCCCCCCCCCTCTGGAACGGCAGAGTGTCGTGGTGTGCCGGCCACGTGCGTCCGTCAGGTTCGCTGACGTCCCCCCCCTCTGGCCGACCGTCGTATAGCGCGCGGTGATGTGGTGTCTAGGTTGGCGTGGTGTGCCGGCCAGGTTGGGAGGGTGGTCTGTCGTAGCTCACCTGAAAAAATCCTAAGTGTCAGAGTGGCTTTGTATGGGTAAAATTTTGAAAATTTTCCAAAGTGTGGAATTTCGACCTGGGACCGTCACCAAAACATTTTTCATCAAATTTCACTGATCGACCCCCCCCCCCCCGACAGCAATCTTCTAACTTTGGTTCTAGTGGACGGATTTTGTCTTACAGCTACTCGTTTGAAAGAGGAGAAAAAACTGCTCGACGACATTTTTTGTTGCGAGTCAATCGGACCAGCCGTTCAAAAGTTAGAGCTGTTACAAGATTTTAGGTCGCCCGGGACGCGCAAACTTGTGAAACTATGGAAAAGCTTGCAAGAATTTTCAAAATTCGATTAAAACTTGCAAGCGTTATGTAAAGTTTGAATTCGCATTGCTATATTTTGAGAAATATGTTTAACTTGCTTTGTTTAGGCTAAAACTTGTAATGTGAAACTTGTTTCCGTGGTGTTACTGTCCATGTTTGTAAAACTTGCATCAACTTATCAGAATTTGAAAGGACTTGCTAAACTTGCTTCCATGACTTTAGCTTGCAAAACTTGCTTTCGTTGTGTTAAAGAGTAGGCTACTGCAGTCGAAACTTACATTGACTTACTAAAATTTGAAAGCATTTGTTTAGCTTAATGACAATCATAGAGTGAGCACACCAGTCGTCAATTCGAAATCGCACTCTCACACGCGATCGCGGTAAATGACCGCTATCGCGGCAACGGCACAGAAATTCGCGACTGTGAAAGTTATATCCCGCGCTCTTTCGCACTCTATTGCGGAATTGATGCGATCGCAGCTATTCGCACATACTTTTGTGACCATGAAAGCAGTCGCAGTTATTCGCGCTCGCTTCACTTGTGTGGGATGTAGGATGAATGATTCCGCGTTTACTCGCACTCGATCGGCTGTGCTTTTAAAAAGGTGAATGACTGTGAATGTTATTGCAGAATAGTGACAGTGTCTATGATTGATACTCACAATCAAGTGCACTCAAAAATCGATAATTCAGAAAGCATTTGTGGGAAGAAGATGGTCTCTGTTCCAGATGGGGCGCGTTTATTTTCACGTTCGGTCGATGAGGCACAGGAATTCCTTGCAATTCTCCATTCATGAACATGTCATTTTATTTATGAAGCCTTCCATATATGAAAGGTACACTTCTCAAAAAACGTAGATGACGTCAAGTGCATGTGGTGTACGACTCCGTATAATGAATTCCTAGTTGTTGTGTAGGCCTTTTCCGTGTGCGGTCATTATGTGAATTTATTCAACACAGCCCTGTATTTGATTAATATTCGTGCTCACTCTATAATACTGAATGAAATATACGAAAATTTGATGATAATGATGAGTGAAGAGTACACTTGATAAATGCAAGCAGATGATGTTGACTGAAACAAATAAGTAAGCAAAGCAAAATTATCTGAGAAGTTCTATTTTGTTTAAGTATTCACTATTTTTAAAGTTATCTTCATTTACACTTCTGCATTTTAGCTGAAAGGCAACCTTAAATGTAAATCGATGCAGCTTCTCCTCCAATAGCTTTCTACAACATCTTCAAGACAATATTGCATAGCAACATTAATTAATTAACGGTTAACAGCATTGAAAGTCATTTCGATAGCAAATTGCCCCACTACTTATGTCCTATGAAAGAGTGCTCTTCTAAGATTTCTTGGCATTGTCTCTTAGGTTTGGCTTTCCTGACATCAGTTGAGTGCTTCTGTAGTCACATATAAGATGCACAGCTGACGTATGTTTTATTGTATGAAATTTATTCGTAATAGACTTGACTGATATTTTAGAAAAAATCAGCTGATCAGGGGATGGCACGATGTGTTTCAGCTAGGTACACTATCTGCCTTAAGAAGTGCCTTGATAATCAATTATTTGTTGGATACATGTTTGAAATACATGATCCTAGGTTAAGGATGATAGAGGTCCACAGATAGGTTATTATTTCCATTCCCAGCCTTGTCAATAGCACTGTCCAGGACACTTCCCTCAAAAGACTCGAGAATGCATTCTGTAGAGTTTGTATTAGTATTTTGATAACCTTACAACTTCGATGTATTTTGGTCTTGTTGATGACTCGGAGAACGTTCAGACAGTGCTGTTTGAGTCTTGCTGATATCCAAGTCACCATAGGCTAAGTTATTTTGAGTCGTCATTCACAAAGCGGGGTGAAATAGTCACGTGATTAATTAAGATTCTTATGCAATTGTGATACATTCCTCATCGCGCATAATTTTTTAATCTTGTTTTGCTGGTTGTTGAAAACTTTCTGCTTGTCAACCAAAACAAGTGTCAGAGAAATCAAAATAGGCAGACCTGCATTTTAATATTCAAGCATGCAGTTGAGATTGCATAGATAGCATTAGAGCAATTTCGTTCACATCCCCTGTAAGTTTGCTCAATCAAAGGAAAAGACAATAGGGCTTAACTAAATTATTCAATGTCAGACATTTTGAGCTTCCCCTTGATTTCGGGGAGTGTGGCTATTGCACCGACTGAGCCTATACATTATTCTTACATGACTTACAACGGAGAAATGCGCCTCAAATTTCTCTCAAATGAGACCTCTGATAATATCAAGATATACGCAGGCGTTTCTTCGCCCCACTTTTTCTATCTTAATTAGAAACTGCATAGTGAAATTAATTCATATTCTAATGGACTCTAGAACACTCATAACTAACTCAATTTAGTGTAGATAACTTCTTTCTTCTGCCTGTTTGTTGGGTAACCAGTATCAATATCTCAGTCTGTGCAATGGCCAGGAAACAAAAATTGTAACGGCTCAGCCAGTATTGTGATCATTGCCCTCGGGGAGCGTAACATAAGCATGAGCTATGTTTGCAGTGAGCTTGTATTAGTGTTTGAACTTCGTGATTGAGCAAGACATCTAAACGTTAAACGATTGCTTCTGTCAACGCAGAATTTTTTACTTAATAAACTTGGGAACCAAACTGGAGAAATTCTTCGGTCACTGATAATGCGCTGTGACAAGTGACAAGTAACCCGTGATTTCAATCCTCGACGTGAGAAGCTTATCTTGATCAGCAAGTTTTGAATTCTTCGACTTGATCAGTGATAAGTTCTTACTTACCATATTCACCCACTTCATGACGGAAGGAAATTTACTTATCATGTTTGCTTTATCATTATGTGCGGAAGAAGAACATATAAAATTTCATAGTAAATGAATCATTAATAATTGTTGCAGGACAGCCTGCATTTGGCGTATAGACCTACCTATCCAGTCACATTCAACATTTGCTGTTTCTGTTGATATGCTTAAATCTTGAGACACCTGTCACTATCTTAAGGAATGTACGCAGCCTATTTCAATAAAACTTGTGTATAAGCTAAATTCCAACATCACATTTTAAAAGAACGGGTAGACCCAAAGGTCATTTTCTGCCCAAAATGGTATGTGAATGAATCTTCTGTAATTGTATCTTATGCCGTAAATGAATATTCTATTGAAAGATTTTGCAATAGATGCGCTCGTAGGTGGAGGTGAACAGACCGTAAGACGCATTGCAAGATGCTGTGTTCATCTCTTTTTTTACATTATTCACTAAGTTTTTTGCACACATTTGTTAAATTAGAAGAAGTTCTTGGCATTATCTAATTGCTACTTGCTGTGCAGCACACTCCATTCTCCAAACACAACTCGTTGGGAATTCAATATAATGCCTCTGAGCAACGAAATTTCAATACACTGGATGAGTGTTGGATTGCTGTAGCCTAGCTTACAGGCAATAGGCCAGGAAAATCGAGACTTTAAACATGCACGGAAAATTTTTTTACTTTTGGGTTCGAGAAGGATACACAACATATTTACAAAAAATTCCAGGATATCATTCGGTCGACAGTCGCCGTCAAATTTTTATTGAGAGGTAGCATGGATAAGCATAACTGCGTTTATGCTCAGTTTGTATCTGCGCTCTTGGATTAGAAGAAGGGCCGAGTGGACAGAGCACAGAAATAAATTGCTGTGTGACAGACCATCGAGGTTGCACAGCGATTTTTCGAAAACATTCTTACTAATGTCCTCTTATGGAAATTCGTGAACATTGTGTCTCCCGTAAATATTAGCCATCTTTTCCCACCGGTAGTCTAGTGCCGACAACTCAGCATGGATGATATTCCATGCATTCACTCGTGGTTCCTGAACATGGCCTATGGGCTCGTCAGATATACCGAAGATGCGCTTTCCATTTTTTCAATTTCCGTCAGTTTTGAACTTAGGACCCATCTCTTATCAATGTTCTCATTTGCTGTGACTAACATAGTTGCCACCGCTGCGCTATTTTATCGTGCTGAGTAGGGTGGTCCACAAATATATGGGAAAAATAAAACATTCAAACTTCGCCTCGCTCCCTTTATTTTCTTGTTCCAATACATGTTTTGGAATTCCAGTTCAAATTTCAGCTCAATCGGAGAGTATTTAGCGGTCGCGCCCAAGTATCGAATTCAGGAGTAGTCAGACTTCGCGTTTCTTCGAGCGTCATTTTATGAATCGTAATACAACTTCTTGCGTGTTATGATCACTTCTGTATGAAGCGCACGCCTATGAGTGAACAGAAAGGAAGGAAATGATTTATTGATTAAAGAACTTGCCACCGAGCGGTCAAATACACCTTTCACATAATAGAGTTCAGTTATCTTGCGCTTTCAATGCCATTCGTTCCCTGAGGTTCGGCCTGAATAAGCTTATACCGTACATTGAACTCGTCTTGTGTTTTTCCTTTCTCCGACTGCTATCTACACCCTGTTTCGTACACACTCGTATCAACTGTTTATCAATCCGTGCAATCAAGGTGAGTTTATTTGAGATCATCTAATTGTGCATGTATAAACTCGAGCCGATAGTGATAGAAAAATTCTTATCCAACAATAAGAGATGACATCTACCTAATGATAAGCTAACTATATTTTCTCAGCAAAGATATAATGAAATAACGCATTTGTTAAACCACATATTTATTCATCCATATGTATAGACTAACAAGTAATTGGATCTCAGCCATCAACATATCACACCTGCCGGCAAACGAATGTTTCTTAAGCGATTCGTTACAGAATAAATAATTAATAAATTCGGGATCTTAGGCAATATAAGATTGATGGTTGGTTCAATTAATAAATCCGTTACAAAATAAATAATGATAAAAAATTACATGTACTTATTGTTGGGGATTTTATTCGTATTACCCTGCATGTCTGTTTACCAGAAAAATATTTTTATGTATTTTAGTGGTTAAAATAGAAGTTTTCATGAATTGATAATGTATAATGAAACACTTGCTGTACACATGCATATCCTGTCGCAGTACATGCACCTATATTCAATATTGATATTTTCTTTGTAGATATGGCTCGAAAGCTACGATCAGGGTCCGATTGCTGGCTGATCGGAATATCTACCATAAACATGACGTGCTGCTAAAATACATGTATCATCATGTAGAGTTTGAATCAAACTGCTCGCGAGAGTTGCAAAGCAACATTAGAAGAGGTCTTGGGTTTCTGGAACAGAGCGCGAATACCAACAATGATGACAGAAAAAGCAATTTCAAAGCTAACGAGATTGGTAACGAAGTACAATGATTTGAAAAGAATAAATACAAGAAAAGTGATTCTGCTCGTATGCATGAGTCTATGTTCACAGCAGATCTTCCGGAGTTATTTGACGTAGCACATCAGAATGCTTTTTGGAGATAAATGACAATTCAAGAGGACATCAACTTCTTGATAACCAGCGTGAAGATGTTCGAGAGCAGCGTATGGCTGATATAGATGTGGAACTTGCCCTCAAAGAGAAACGCAAAAAGGAAAGAAACGAAAAATGTGAGATTCGCAGAGAAAAAGAAGAGGAAAGAAAGAGACTACTCGAAACAACCATGGAAAACAGTAGCGCTAGTAATAGTGAACAGGAAGATATTGCCGGTAATGAGCCTACCACGTTGTACAAACCATTCATGAAACATTCGCGTAAAAGTTCTTCGTCCAAGGAAACTGATACAGAATACGAGTATGTATCCGTCACGCTTCCAAAAAAAATTCTCACTAAGTCTGTGACAGGTGCGTATACGATTTTATGAAATTAGATAAATCATATAAAATTATGTACATTCATCTTCAGGTGTTGCTGATCGGTTGTGGGTCTATCCAAACGACAAATTAATTCTCGCTACTTGGTGGCTAACAGTATTGAATGAATCGACCAACTCTCGGGCAGTTTCAAGATAAGTGTGCTTTCGGCCTACCTCAAAGCACTACGTTCGAACGAACATTTAAATCTACAAAAAGTGCTCCGAAGAAGTGAAGATTAGTACCATTGACTATTCCCAAACTTCTGTACTGTTCCCTGGGAATATCCTTAAAGTTGTTAGGGAGAACTTGGAGAAACAAATTTGCGGTAAGTCCCGTTAGCGGAGACTTTCCCAATTAAGAATAATCCAAAAAAATTACTTGGTGTTCCTGATATAGACTCATCGTCTGGAATGAAAAAGGCGAATGGGCAAAAACATACTTGGGGGATCTAATCTACGTGATTGGGAACTTACTAGCGGAAGGGTCCTTAGTTGCAACTTTGTTTTGACTAAACGACATCTTCTAATATTGGCGTTTTCCAAACGGTTCTGCTGTTATATTATAACGATTTTTTGAATAGGAAGAATATGTCTGTGGTTGGACATGGTGGTCCCCCCCAGCAGGACCAACCCGTTCATTCATACTATGGAGGTTATATGAAGCCGGAGTCTACTCTTCTATTTTTGGAAAATCCACTGCCCCATACAATCCAATTGTTCAAGAACTGATTAGTACAAATAACAAGTGGTACCTTGGGAGAACTCATTAGACAAGTCGATGGGAAGACGTTTTGTCAGGCTTCACACCATCAACATGGTTTTCAACCCACATCAGAAAAGAAATCTAATTTATTGAGCGACCATCAAAATATTCCCTGATCGCATTCTCTTCTGTTCGGTGATGAATTATAGGGAGATGATCCAAGTTAGGCGTTGGTAACAAGTCTGGGAGAGCTAAACCGCTGAAATTTGTTGAGGAAAACCTGGTCCCATATCATGCACGCAAGGTGGATGTCAAATAGGTACTCGGTTACTTTGGGAAAATGCTTGATATTTTCCTGTCCAACTTTGATTACAATTCGGAGGATTTCATATGAAAAGTTGAATAATAAACACACTCACTCGCAATTTATTTTAAACTGTCTGTTATAATACAGCTTGCATGGTTCGATTTCCTCTGGAGTGTGCTGCTTGCATGCTCCATAGCGAATGATAGTTCGACTTTAATATAGATCTTTCATCGATTCGAAGCCTGATTGATTCACTCAGATTGCCACTGCATCAATCACTTGTGACAAATTAAAGAATCATCTATGGTATAAATTCCTAACTCTATCGTCACCTCCAGAAATGTTGAACGGCTACTGAGTTAATAATTTTAGGAACTAATGTTCCGGCCCTCCTGCTGCTCTAGAGTGGAGAACAAAATCCGAAATGGCAAATAAAGGTTACTTGAAGTGAAACCTCTCATAACATCAAGTCCAAAAGCAATCTGTGATGAAGGCATAAGGTAAAAAAAAAAACCAAAATTTCCAGAACTTCATTATATTTAGAGAACAGTCAGCCCTCTGGTCAAAACCTCATAGAACAGAAATCATTGGTTCATATTTCAAGCTCGTTCAATATTGACGACAAACTGGCTTTAAGAACCAGTGGACACATTTGAACGAAAATGCATGTGTGAGACTTTTCGTTTACCGCGAGAAATGTTGTTCGATGCACCTGAAAGGTTTGTTAACGATGGCCGCGGAGCGTGCCGTGAAACTTGTCCGAGGATTACTGTGACAAGGTGACGAAAGGAGTCTCTGAGATCTCCTGCAAAAACGATCTCTGCAGATCGGTTTGAACATCATCGAAAGCAGTTTATCTGATACAAAAATCAGCTTTTGTGAAGAAGTGATGGGACGTTTAGTAAGTTAACTTTGTTTATGTAGCCTACTTGGTAAGAATTACCAGTTGTGTTTGTACTATGCTCTTAGTATTGAAAGTAGTATCGACAAGCATAGTTTGAATATTTCTGAATATACTACATTTTTTCGTAATTCAAATAAATTTGTTTTCTGTCTTTTACATAATCAACAAAAGCTACATAAATACATATCAGATTTGTTAGCTTATTAGCTATTATATGGATGCTCAATTTTAAAAGTGTTAATTAGAAAATCCAGAAAAAAATCACTGTGGTAAACTATTTATAGTAATCATAATCTATTACTTGAGCGCGACCTCTTAATTGATGCAATAGTCATCAAAATTCCAATCACCAAAGGACTGTATTTTAGCATTTTGGGAACAAGGGCATTATGGGAGTGAAAGCGATTTCTTTCGGAAATTTTTGTATTTGGACCACCCTAATGTACATATAATTTGTATTGGCTTGCTTGAACAAAAGACTTCTACACTTTGGCATTTTACGAGGATCATTTTGGTCCGGCAAGGCGGATGCATTTTTTATACAGGGTGTTCTCAAAATTAACGCAGTTTTTGATTTCGCCGTGAGAAAGAGTTTTAACGTTCAAAAAGGATATTTATTCCAGGAACGGAAAAAATTATCATGAGGCTTTGCAATTAAAGAATTCATCAAAAATTGTTCATGTTCGGACATTATATCGCTATTTATATTATTAGGCCAATTACATACATGAGCAATATCAAAATCACATCTAATGAAGCAAATGTTGCTTCATGCTTGTCACGAATGACACGCATTCAGCCGATGAAAAGTGTCTATAATAACGCGTTGTGAGGAACAGTAAGGTCGAACAATAATGACTAAAGACTTAAAAGAGACATTACAGTCGGCAGGGATCACAATCTCCCCATATTTTCCAGGCTTGCTAGGATTATAGACAAGATGAGGAGAACATGTTCCTGTGGGAACGAATCTGGCGAAAAGCTGGCAGATAATCAGCTACATATTATCATGCAATAGTTCAGTAATAATTTTTAGCATATTCTCTGGGAAGTTCGCCGGCGACAATTCACGCTCTGTACTTTTGACTTTCTCTCTTATTTTCTTTAGTAATCCGCCTCTACAGCGAGGCTCTATTTTCTCCATCACCTCCTCACCATCACCCAACATTTGGATAATCTATCTAAGATATAAGTGCAGACTATTATTCTTTGATAATGATAAGAATATAGAGAATCCGCTTACTCAATTTATAAACATCTCTTGACATTCAATAATTTACAACAATGACAAATATTTCAATAATAATAGCATTTAAATGCGACATTTATGGAAGATAAATACTTTTCTTGTTTAAGCCTTTGTGAATTAAAAAAGATCCCTTTTTATCCGATCAGACTGAGTTTACAATATATTTTTATTTAAAGGTAATATACGAACATTACTACTTACACTAATTAGTTGCTACAATACCCACGATTTCGCGGTTGGGAAAAATCAGCTCGCATTAGTAAACAAATATCTACCAACTAATTATAGCAAAACTTTTTCGCCAACTGTCGTTTTTTAATTTTACACATGTTTTTTGGATAGATGATGACCATTTTCACTGCGGAGATATTTTTTACACGAAAATGAACCTTTAAAAAAATTATCACAAAATCGCTATCTCGCCAGTTAATCTGTCGAAATTAGCAAGATGCGTTCCCACAGGGGTCTTGGATGCTACGAGCAGTTCGTCGACAGTGACACTCTCACTAGGAATCCAGTATTTCTGAAGATTTTCATTCCATAATTTCCTAAACATCTCTGATGCCAGCATACAGTCGTTTCCTAAATCGTTGCACAACCCGAAAAGCTCTTTCAGCTCTTGCTTGTTCTCATCAAATTTAACCGTAAGTGCTTAAGCTCATACAATTGATTACTGAACTTTAGGGTGTGTCAAAAAATCGAAAATTTGAATTTGCTATGGGGAGACCCTCTTGTATCTCAAAATTTATTCCTCTGTATCTCCAATGTATCTCAAAACAAACATGTAAATATTTTTGAAAAATATTTAAGTTTAGTGGTCGCTCAACAGAGATGAAATTTTCAATTTTTGGATATTTTTTGTATTTTTTGTGGTTGCAACCATTTTTTTGTGGTCATAGCTTCCAAATCAAGTCAATATATATATATATATAATATGTAATTTTACTCGATTTTATGATGATATTCATTTGGTATAATGTCTGATATCAGATAGCATTTTTGAGAAAAATAGCTTACATCTAAACACCTTACAAATCTTCTTATTTGATAGCTTATAGTAGTATTTAGCATGATTCTTTAAATGTATCCCATTTTGATAAATAAAACTAATACTTGAGCAAAAAACTAACATTTTCATCACTGGTAAGTCACTATAACA